>PVJO010014526.1:0-47906 GCA_004026905.1 Hystrix cristata | reverse complement strand
AAAAAAGTGAAGAAGCTTAAAATAGAAAGGCCTGATGAAAAAAGAACAGAAATCAACTTTGAAATAAAAAGAATGAAATCAGTGAAAGAAAAAGCTGAATCTCTGAAAAGACTATAAACCTTGTAATAAGACTGATGAAGACAAAAGAGAGAAGAAACAAATCATGAGCACTTCAGAAATGAAATATTGTGCAAACATCAAAAGAAAAATAGGGTAATAGCATGAACAATTTACTGGCATGGATTTGACAATTTGGATGAAATGGGACAACTCCTTGAAAGCTCAAATGACTACAACTTACCTCAAATGAAAGAGAAATTGAATAGCCCTGCAACTAGTCAATGAGTTGACGTAGCAACTTAGAATCTCCCCCCAAAAGGCATCTGTCAGCCCTGGTAGCCTTGCTAGAGAACTAATACCAGTTCCTCACAATCCCTCACAGAAGACAGAGGAGAAGGAAACACTTCTCAAGCTATTTTGTGATGCCAAAACAATACAAACCATTACAAAAAGGGAAAACTAGACATCAATATCCCTTAGGAATACAAAAGGAAAAGTTCTTTAGCAACATCTTAGCAAACAGAACTCACCAATACATAGAAAAGCATTACATACTATAAGTGGGGTTTATTTTGGATGCCAAGATGGTTCGATACTTAAAAACAAATGTATTCCATCATATTAATGGTAAAAGAAGAAAAAACACATGTTCACACTAGAACTGCTAGATCTTTACAAAAAAGGGCTTCAAATTACAAGTACATATTCCTCCCCTATCCCAGTCCCCATCCCGTACTGGAGTTTGAACCTAGAGCCTTCACACTGCACTACAGTCACAGCACTTTTTATTTTTAAAATTTTGAACCAGGGTCTCACTGAGTTGCCCAGGCTGGACTTGAACTCATGATCCTCCTGCCTCAGGTTCCCACAATGCTGGCATCACAGGTGTGTGCCACCAGGCGCAGCTGTATGTATGTATCTATCTCTTGCAATTCAGAAGAATCTCTCAAGGACCTACAAGCTATCCCCCTCGAAATGCCATCATCAAAAAGAATAAGATGTCTCTCTCTCTCTCTCAAGACTGCATGCAAGCACAGGATGTGCCTCTGATGACTCCCAGCTTACAAACAAGTCGGCCTGATCTCATGTACAGCAGCCAGCTTTTTGCATCTTCTCCTTCCGTGACTCTAGGCTGAAGTCCCCCTTCCCTTTAAAAATCCCCAAACCATGGTGGGGCTCAGCTCTTCCCTTACTACTAGACTTGTTTTTAAAAAATGTAACTTCTTCATTCCTACCTGCTGTGTAAGATGTTTTACTGCCCTGGGAAACACCTCAAAGTCTAACCGAAAGGCGGCTGCTAAGCAGACAGAACTAAAATCTCAAACCCAAGGAACTCTAGATTCAGGACCAGGAGCCACAGAGACAGGTCAGGAATGAGGGAAGCTGAGCATGAACTTTCAAAGTAGAACTAAAACAGTAAAGAACCTCAAAAGGCAAAAGTGGCAGAATCAGGACCCAAGACACTAAGAATCCTACCCACTCCCCAAGCCCTTCAAGGCCTCCTCGCAGTCGGAGTTAGACCTGAGCACGCTTCTTGCCTCCTTGGCACTCAGCCTTTGATAAAGCTCCTTCTTCTTGTAAAAACCAGCACCATGGCGCTGGCTTCTATGCATGTCAGACAGCAAGCACTGCTCAGTATCAATATCAGTTAAGATTTAAATCAACAATTCATTAAAAAAAACCTCTCAAAACTCTAGGAATAAAGGGAAGCTTCCTCAACATATACAAAAAAACTATAGCAGACATCAAATGAAGCAGCAAGAGAATAAACTCTTCTCCTGAAGCAGCAAGAGAATAAACTTTTCTCCTGTCCTCCTATGACAGGAGAAAAGTTAGGATTGGTCATCACACTCAGGCAATCTATGAAGTAGTGAAGGTGTTAGTCAGTGTAAATAAGTGAGAAAAGGAAATAAAAGGCTATCAATTGGAAATAGAAAATAAAACTGCCCCTATTTACAGATGATATAATAGGTCTCTGAAGAACATCCCAGGAAAATTACTAAAGACAAAAACAAAACAAAACCAAAAATCCCAAAACTCCTAGAATAGGTGAAGTCAGCAAGTTTGCAAATACAAGATCAAAATATAAAAATCAATTCTCCCTGGCACCACAAAAAAAAAAAAAAAAATCAATTCTATTTCTGCATACTAGCCATAAGCATGAGAAAAATGAAACGAAAATAGAGTACCATTTATAATTGCTCAAAATGACTTAGATATAAATTTAATAAAACATGTTAGGACTTGTATACTAAAAACTACAAAATGCTGATTAAAGAAACCAAAGATCTAAATAAATGGAGAGAAAGTGTGTTCTTAAAATGCAATTAAGACACAATGAGATATCACTAAAATGTATTAGCACAGCCAACTATCAAATTAATGACAATACCAAATGCTAGAGAGGATGCATAGAGGCTGGATTTTTCGCACAATGCTGGCAAGAGTATAAAATGGTAAAACTACAACAAACTACTGACACATGCCATAAGTGGGATGAAAATTAAGGAAATTATGCTGAGTGAAAAAATGTCAATCTCAAAATGCTACATACTTCATAATTTTGTTTATTCCATTCTACAAACGAAAAATTGGGAGAGGGAGAACAGATTAGTGGTTGTCATGAGCTAGGGATAGTCGAGGGTGGAGGAGGACTGGTCTACAGAGGAACAGCATGAGAACAATCTTTGTGATCATAGAGCAGTTTTATTTCATTTCATTTTGATAGCCAAAAATGAACCCTGGACCTCAAGCATGCTAAATATACACTCCACCATGAGCTATACCTGAAGCTCCAGTTTTGTGTCTTGATCATGGTGGTGGCTAAATGAATCCAAACATGATAAAATGACATAGAACTATACACACACGCACACACTTAAAATCAGGGAAGTCTGTAAGGTCAAGGGGCTGTGCCAATGTCAGTTTCTCGGCTTTAGTAATGTGCTGCAGTCAGGTAACACATTACCACTTAGGAAAACGAGGTGAAGGGGCTACGGTATCTCTTCTGTACTATTTTTGCAATTTCCTGTGAACATATACAACTATGTTAAAATAAAAGGACTTAGTTTTCAGTTTTCTTTTGTGGCTGTCTTGCTATATAACACATAGGAAAGCTGTATTTCAGCGAGGGTGTGGCTTGCACTGTCTTTCAGAAGCCCCGTGATTACCAGCAGAAACTGAACAATCTCCTAAGAAAATGGAGTGACTAACAGTTGCTTGGTGATTCAACCTCGCAGGGTTAAAATGGCCTTACCCAGCCTGGGAGTCCAAAAGGCAGAGCCCATGCCCCAGGGATAAAAAGTTGCACCTTCCTGAGATTTTGTACCTATTTGTGTATTTGTCATTAAACACTAGTATCAAGAGCAGAGAGTAGGACATTATTAAAAAATTATGAAGTATGTACACTTTGATAACAATGAAAAGGAAAAGATGCACCAGAAAATATACAATTGGAGATAGGCACATTGGGGCACACCTGTAATCTCAGCACTCTGGTAGGCTGAGGCAGGAGGATCACAAGTTTCAGGCCAACTTGCAACTTAGTGGGTAATTTAGCAACTTAGACCTGTCTCAAATTTAAAATTTTTTTAAAATAATGATAATAATAATAATAAAGGCTGCAGATGTAGCTCAGTGTAAAGGCCCTGAGTTTAATGCCCAGGTATTACCAGCCCCCACCCCCCACCAAAAAAAAAATCACAATTGGAAATAACCAAATGAGATTTTTCCTTACACTTTGAATAGGTTCCTGTATTATTTCTTCACAGCGTTGGTTCCCAAACTGGGGCTCTGCAGGATGTTTGAAATATGGGTGGGAAAAATAGTGATACTGAACATCCATTGGGCACCATGCAAGCTACTAGCCTGAGAGAAATCAGTATCCATCTGAGGTTATCCTACATTTATTTCAATCAAGTCATAAGTAGAACTGTTAGGTTTTTCTTTTGACCTACAGTTCTCATGAAACCAATTACTGAGGCACTGGGGCCCCGAGAAGGAAAAAGTTGGGGAACACATGTAGCAGGGTGTGGCTAGTGTTTAACTGATCTACTTCAAAGCCTCCTGGAATACACGGCTTGACCACCTTTCTCACTTTATGCACCACGTGCACAACCTCTCTTAACCTGGATCCCATAACCTGCTGTCTACATCTGCGTTAGAACAAGATATCCAGGCAATGCAGCCAATTTATTTGCTCTTTACTCACATGACCACAAGGAAACCAATAAAAAGCACACATGCAAATAACCACAGTGAGAGAAATCACACCACTTCCCAGTGGGGCGTGCTGAGACTCTCCCGAGCGTGCCACATCCACCCGCTCCTCTCCATCACCCTCAGACTTCAGGGATCAGGTCCTTATCATCTCACCCTCAGATCACCAGACTATCACACTGCTTTTTAACTGGTCTGTCTCATATCTTTGCAAATCTGCCCCTACAGTGCTGCCAGACAGCCCACCTCTCTACTTAAACCCTTCAGTGCCTCCCATGCCCCCAGGAAGAGCATTTCTTCCTGTGCCTGCCCTGACCACCCCCCCCCACCCCATTCCCTGTCTGTCCTCTGGACCTGCAGCTGCCCCAGCTCCCGCCGGTCTCCCGTGCACCTCTACGCCTCTCCAGGGTACCTGCACACACGTCCCTCCTCTCGGCCTCACTCAGGTCCAGGTAAACAGCAGCTCTTCCACAGAGCTGCTCCTGACAGCTCGCTCACCATTTGTGGGCACTTTTTTCACATGCATATTTTCCTGTGAGAGCATTTTTGAGGGCAGGGGCTATTTTTTACTCATCTTTTCATTCTTAGTCACCAGAGCAGCACCAGTCACACACACACACATTCAATAAGCACCAAGTGAAACAATGATGTGCTACCTCAGGCTCTCCTCTGTTCTCACTTTTTTAAGATTTATTTTGGGAAATTTGTTCTCTTTGTATACTTTAACATTTCAAACCCCAGGTCTTTGTTGCTGTGTCCCTTGATGCTCTCAGAACACGTTCTTTCTAAATGGTTAAGTCTGTGACACACCCCAGGTCAGAGATACAAAATCTACCTATAATCAAAATACAAAGGCCTTTTGACCTTGTATCTATTTGAGACTAGAGTTTGTGAAATTTTAATCAAGTGATTCCCGTGTTATTAAATATTATTAACCTGAGAAGTTGAATAGGAAGCTACTTGAGTTATTGTGGGGGAAAAGTGAGACTTGCATTGTTCAAGTTAGGCCTGACTTCACTTACATAAAAAGCATTTAAAAAGACAGCATCACCCACCCTTGACTTTATTACCTTTTGGTATTAATTTATTGTTACTGTGGTACAGCTCACATACCATAAAATTCAACCTTCTAAAGTGTACAACTCAGTGGTTTTTTAATATAGTCACAAAGTTGTACAACCAACACCACTATGTAATTCCAGAACATTTCCATCACCCCTCAAAAACCTATACCCACTAGCAGTCACTTTCCAGTCTGCTCTCCCTTCAGCCTCTGGCAACCACCAATCTACTTCCTGTTTCTATGGATTTGCCTATTCTAAACATTTCCTGTAAATGCAACCACACAATATATGCATTTTTGTGCCATTTTTTACCTATAAATTATATTTTCAAGGTTTATCCATGTCCATTTCTAAAAGGATTTTTTTAATGGAAAATTTGAACAGAAAACTAGGCAAAGTAGTACAATGACTATTTAGTCTCACCCTTCCACATACGCATGACCTCCTCACCTTATATTAGTTTGAATCAAATCCCAAACACCATGTTATTTCTTTGTCAATATTTCAGCAAGGATATAACCATTACAGCAGCTACATGAACACTGGTGTTGTACTGAGGGGTTTTTCTTCTTAGTTTAGTGGCCTACCTCTACTAAGAACCACATTTTCCTTTGCTAGGCATTTCTTACTTAAAAAAGACACCAGATTAGGGCATTTGTTCTGACAAGTAAAAGCACTAAAGGAGAAAAGTAGAAATAGTATCACAAACTACAAGCCCAAACAAAATTCTCCAGATGCCAAAACTCAAAGTAATCTGAAATTTGATAAATACCTCAGTAGTTTTTCTGACAGTCAGAACCTCATATGGGGGTTGTCTACTATGTTGGCTTTTCCCTGTCATCCCAGGAAAAGACTAGAGGTTATTACAAAGATATTTTGTTTTTCCTTCTAGCATGCAGCTTTCTAAAAATTATAAACCAGAAAGCACGTCAAGATACCTAGATAAGGGCTAAAAACAGAAGCAACTTCCCACAGAAGAGTTTATGAACCTTAAGAACAAAATTTAGGGCTTTTTCTTTTTAGGACTTTGTCAATGTTTGTTTTAGGAAGGATAGCAGAAAAGCTGATATTCACCATAATAAGGTGAGGAGAAAGGAAATTAGAAAACAGAAGAAAGGATAGAGAACAGATGTATGCATCTTTTAGTTATTCTTACCTTTTTGTGCGCTATCAGGAGGCAGTTGGAATGTTCATGTTCACATGCAATTTCATAGTCAGGGATCAGATCCACCAATTCACGGACAAAGCGGACGACTTCCTCATGCCAGGGGACGTTGGCCATGGTAAGGCTGCTTGCTGAACTTTCTCCACAGTAGGTAACACCCTGTGGAAACAGCATGACAGTCAGGGATGGTTACAGACCCACCTGAATGTCATAAAGGGAGACTCCAGAGCCAGAAAGTCCTCAAGGTCATCTAATCCAATCCAATCCAGCCCAAATTTTAAAATGAAAAAGGTGATAGATTAAAAACTGCTGAGGAGACCATACAAGGAGACCATACAATAACAAAGACAGCACCGGGGCAAAGGCCAATGAGAACCTGTGTTTCGTGCTGTGTGGCACCCACTGCCATCTAGGCACTGTAATACATTGGCAGCAACAGCATATCTTGCCATGCAGACTCATCTGTGCGCTATAACAAGTTAATTCTAAAGGTCTTATACTCCCATAGTACAATGATGGCAAACCTTTCAGAGCTTTCAATGAAACAAACAGCCCACTGAGGCACATGTGCCATAGGTTCGCCACCACTGCCCTCGTACATAATGGTGAATGAATACATTCTCCAGTTTAATTAAGATTGATACTGTCACGCTTTTTATACTTTTTCTACAAAGGGCCAAATAGGGATCCCTTTGAGTTTATTCTTTAAGGGAGATCACTTTGTGATGCACTTTGAATATGAATATATATATTAGTAAAGAATCATGCCAAAAGAGAAATATATTTGTGGATATACCTACATACTGTACCAAACACCCACACAACATACACTTATCCTGCCAATATAGAAATTCCCATCAAATACAACTGCAGTAAGATAAGCTGGCTTCTAACTCTTTTGACCTCTGCCTGATATTCCACAAGTTTCATAATGAAGTTCTCTGCTTGGTACATTACATAATGACAGATGATTGATTTTCTAATAAGAAGGGATATCTTAATTCTGCAGACTCTTCAAATAGACCAAATCAAACTTTCTTGACAAGTGGTTGAATGTCCTCTAGGCAGTTAAAGATGAAAAGAAATACGCAGCAGTCACACGCAGTTTCTCTGCCTTCACACACACACACACACACACACACACACACACACACACACACACACACGCAGAGGCTGGAAGAGGCAGAATGACGTTAAAAAAAAAAAAAAAGCCCACAAATGAGCACTGCAGAGCAACCCTGCCCCACAGATGGCAGAGTTGGGACTTGGCCGAAGACGCCAATGAGCTCTGTGAAATGCTCTACTCCAGATGGCTGTTCACAAAGATAACTGGCGCACTGAAGGGACATAGGCTTTGCGGAATATACACTACCCACAGCCGGCTTAATTACAATAAACAAGAAAATCTTCTCTATTTGCCCACTAATTTACAGAATCCATTAAACTGAGTTTGAGTTTTAGGTGAGTTTTTAAAAAGCAAATAATATAGATCCAACTACCATTAAGAAAGTATGGCTGAAAAACTGCTAAACTCTCCCAAATACATAAGAAAACAGGCAAATGATTTATTGATAGGTCATAAAACACACTTAGCTTCAATTTAAATACCACTTATGTTATGTGAATTATACAAACAATCACGTACTAGCTATTTGAAAGGAATTTCTTTTTAATATTTAAAAAGTTCACTGAAGCAGAGATTTCAGATAAGATTGTATACTCATGACAATAACTCTTGAAAACATTTTAATACTTTAGTATTCAGCAGTAATAAATCATTAAACATTAAGAGTGATTTGGTGTGTAAATACAGTAAGAAAGTGAAGGCCTCGGCTCATTGCTACACCTTCACAGAACACTCTCTCCTGACCATCTAGGATGTTCCATATGAAGTTCCTCTTTTACTGAGACAAAACCATCTGAGGCAAGCAGTACACAGTCAAGAAGAGCCTGAGCCTTCCTTATGACAAAAATGTTCCGGGCAGAAAATGGCCTCAGGGAATGAGGATGCAGGTTAGCTGGTGAATGACTCTCACTCAGCTTTGGCTTCCTGATCTCCTGGGTCTGGGGCCCTCTCTGTTCTGGCCACTTCTCTTCGGCCTCCACTCCAGTCTACTGATGGCTCTGCCCTGACTCTTCCCCTGAGCACAGCTGACCCTGAATTATCTGAAACCACTCTGTTTTCCCCTGTAGCGTGGCTGTCTACCACCTTCCCCTCCATCACCCCATTTATCACCAGCAGCAAGGTCCTCCCCTACGGCTGTGAATGAAGACAACCTGAGGAAAACAAACAGCTGCACTGTGCAGCGTGAACAACACTCACTCAGTCCAGAATCTACAGGCCAAGGAATGACAAGCAGGCCCGAAGGAAGTCGTGGAGAGCAGGACCACCTCACATCGCCCAAGCCCTGGCAACCTGGTGACTTGGTGACTTTTTGATGCATCTCACTGCTCTAAGAGACAGGAGCCATAAAAGGTCTGTTTTACTGGCTGCTTGTAAAGTTTGCCTCGGGACTCATGGTTTCTGGGAGGCGCAGTATCCCCACAGTGTGACTATTTGATATTCCTCTTAAACTGACTGACTGATGTCAAGAAATTCCTAACACTGTTTTTGTCCTCAACACTATTCCTAATACTGTTTTGATGACAAAAGAAATACTGACTTCATGAAATATTTTTTGGCCACATATCCAAAACATGTCACTGCTTTAACTCAAAAATGCTTCAAAAGCTCCCCTACAAAACCAGCCCCAACTTCTCAGCATGGCGCACAAGGCCTTCTTGCCTCCCTCTGTGGCCTTCTAGCCAGGGATTTGTGAGCCCTTGTTGCCCCCCACACCCACAAGTGTCCCCAGAGCTGGGCTGCACTACTCACCCACTCTACCTGGTCTCAGACACATCATACCCTGTGCAAAAGCAGAACCAGGTGACCTGCATGAGGCTGAGCCTGCTGTGAAGCTCTGCCCTGCCCAGGCGCCATTCAGTGAGCCAACAAGCGAGCCCACATTTCTGCAGGACAGCAACCTCCAGAGCTCTTCTAGTTGGCACTCTCTTCATACGACTCAGTACTTTCTATTCTGTTCTGATTATGAAGCAGCTGCTAAACAGGACTTAAGCACTGCTACCTCAGTGAACAACAACAAGGCTCCTTGCCCCTGTGTGGAGAAAGAGGCCGAGCTGGGCTAGGACAGTCATTTCGCAAGGTATAGGCCGCAAAGATTGAGCACTGCAGTCACAATGCTACAAAAACCAGGTGAAATCATTTGACAACACATAATTACCCAGCACTTACTGTTCTCAAGGTGTGACGTGAGGCGGAGAATACAATGACAGTATTTCACTTACCAAAGGACCGTGTTTTTAAAGTTTTCAATAAAGCAGATGTTTGTAATATGAAACACATTCTCACAAACAAGCAAGCAAGTGACAGTTAAGAGTCTGAGGCTAGCAAAGAAAGGCCTAATGAAGCTAAAATACATGTTAATTCATAGGGAATATAACAAAAATAGTTCATAAGGCTGTCAAGAAAGAAAAGAGGAAACAATATAAAAAAGAAATAGCTTCTTTTGATTTCGTTTCAATAAATGTGCCTAATGGAAAGTGATCTCAACATTTACTAAACACAGGAATAGGTTACCCCAATTCTCAAAACAAACCTCCTAAATAGATGCTATTATTCTAATTTTTGTATTTTGTAGTATTGAGAATATTCAGGCTCAAGGAAATTAAGTAATCTGGCCCAAATTATATCACTAGATTTTAGGAATGCATCAAAACTCTCTTCCAATTCCCCATCTGAGAGTCTGGGTGGTGCAGACCTTGAGGGACCCCCCCCAGGACCCCCACACATGGGTGGGCGAGGAGATGATGATGGCCGACTGGCCAAAGCACCACCCCTACACTGACAACTTCCCTTCCTGACCCAAGGGTGTTACTAACATGACTTACACAACCCAAGTTAGAGGAATTTTCCTTTAAGTTCATAAATAAGATGAAAAGAAAAAGTAGGAAGAAAATGGAAAAAGGCTGACAGAATTTCCTATTGAGCTCCCAACCCTACCATTGAGCTAGGCTACAGCTAGAAGACAACGTAACAAAAAGAAGTTGAAGAGACATATATGTGAGAAAACTGAAGTATATTTAGTAATCTGTAAACAGTTCAGTACAATGTTCTGAACACATATGTATGTTTCTATTAGAATAATGAAAAGTAATCCAACTGAAATACATAAAAAGCTGTAACAGCATTATGTTTGCTTCTGCAGGGAGCCCTAGGTCCATCACTAGCCTTGGACCAACTTGTAATGTTCATTACACATTTTGGGGGAACCTATATAACCTATGCTATTAAATTAAACTCGAAATCTCTTTAAGGTTCAAGGGGATATTGGGGAGACTTTTCATTTTTTTACCAAAAGCATAGTAAAGGAGCAAGCCTTCCAAGTGCTAGTTAGTCTGGGTAAGTGGGCAGACTTTTTCCTAGTCCAGCCTGTCACTGAAGGCAAAAAAGTATAACCTTCCATTAAGCCCAAGTCCCTACTGGACTTACAGGGAACCACCAGGACAACCTCTTCTCTTCTGCCCCTAAGGATCTTCCTTACAGACCTGACAGATAAGCAGTGCTCGCGAAAGTACACTTTCCCTAACATATTCACTTCTGCATGTTTATTTCTGGAGAGATTTCAGGTTATCTCAGCCTGCTGTACTGATAGTTCTCATGAAATGTTTTTTTGGAAAGGACATTATTTTTATTTTTTATTTTTTTACCAAGAACATGTACTGGTACATTGTATACATAATGGTCACATTCATCATAGTTATTTCGTACCTGTACATGACATATCTTGGTTTTCCCCCCTCTTCCCCACTCTTCCCTTCTGTTCCCCCCTTTCCTATTTACAGCAGGTTTATTTATATTTTCCCATTTTTTCCCTTTCCTGTTTCTTTCCTTTTTCCTTTCTTTATTTTCCCCCTTCCCCCTTTCTAGTTCTCCTCTCTTTTCAATATTATCTTCATTTTATATAATATCTATTATACCTCTCTGACCTTATTTACCTTTATGGTTACTCATATCAGAGAAACAATTCGATGTGTACTCATGAGTGTCTGATTTATTCTGCTTAAGAGTATGTTCTCAAGGTACATCCATTTACCTATAAATGTCTGTAGCTTATCCTTTTTTATGGCAGAGTAGTACTCTATTGTGTAAAAAAACCACATCTTCTTTAGCCATTCATTAGTTGTTGGACATTTAGGTTGTTTCCAAGACTTAGCTGTTACAAATTGTGTTGCTATAAACATGGTTGTGCATATATTGCTATGGTATGATGATTTTAATTCTTCTGGGAAGATGAGCAGTAGAGGAATAGCCGGGTCAAATGGAACCTCTAGTTGCAGTTTTTTGAGGAATCTCCATACTGATTTCCACAGTGGCTGGACCAATCTACATTCCCACCAACAGTGGACGGGTTCCTTTTTCCCCACAGCCCCGCCAGCATTTGTTACTGGTTGATCTTTTCATAATCGCTGTTCTTTCTGGAGTGAGACGGAATCTTAACGTTGTTTTGATTTGCATCTCTCGAATGACTAGTGATGTTGAACACTTTTTCATGTATTTATTTGCCATTTTTATTTCTTCATCTGAGAAATGTTTATTCGTTTCAGATCCCCATTTTTGGATTGGGTGTTTGAATATGGGAGGTTTGATATTTTTGAGTTCTTTGTATATTCTAGATGTCAGACCTTTCTCTGAGGGACAGTTGGCAAAAATTTTTGGAAAGGACATTATTTTTAAAACTCTTCCATTTTACAAAAATTTAAACTTAATAAGATAACAAAAAGATGAGGTTTAGACATCAAGTAGTTTCATCCTGTTGAGCAGGAAAATATAACTTCTCCATTCACTGATTTCAACCCTTAACCCTAACACCCTACTCCCCTTATGGTTCTGGAGACTGAACCCAAGGCCCTGCACATGCTGGGAAAATGCTCTACCACTGAGCTATATCCCCAGCCCCATTTCGGTCTTTTAAATTATAAAAGTAATGCATGCTCATTATAATAATAGATACAGAATTATGAAAAGTAAAACTGATAAGTATTTCCTTCCCTTTCTCCCAAACAGAACACTATTAGCAATTAGACACACATCTTTCTATACTTTCCTATGTACTTACGAACATATGCAGCTGAAAATATAATCATGAATATTATTCTATAATTTGTCTTTTAGTATCATATTACATCCTTTTTGCTACTCGACTTCAAAAGGAAGACACTTTATGAACTTGCTAGACCGCTGCAAAGCGAGTTAACAAAGCCTGTTAACTCTCACCCTCGGGGGCACCAGGTCCCTGACACTGCAGGACATTTCTCCCTGTGGTCTTCTACGGAAGTTGGGCTGGTCAGGACCACATTTCCCCTGATCTAACAGGAACTATACTTCACTGTTAAGAACACTTTAAGTTGTATTCTGATTACACATTTCTCTAAGAAGTTTTAATTATTAAATCTCCCAAAGTAGTTCATTTTACTTTTGTAGATTTTTGCCTATTCAATAAGATAATTCATCTTTGTAATAGCATGTCCATATCAATTATTTTTATCTCCAGTTAACAAGAGGTGGCATATGAAGAGGGCTCACAAGTATTGTTAAATGTGGGAATAAAACAGTAAAGTGGGAAACTCGTTGGGAAAAAGCTCTGTTTTTATAACACCATAGATATGCACAAAGGCTATTTCCTAGTAATGTTAACAGCTTGCCAAACTTAAAACACACACACACACACACACACACACACACACACACACCCAGAGAATTATCCTATTTACAAAGCAGCCATCTTTCTTCAAAATATTTTTTTCTGATTATAATCTTTTCCACTACAGAAAACAGAGAGAGATAGAGAGTGAGATGCAGGCAAAGGGAGAAGGACAGAAGGAAGAAAAAAAGGTGGCCAAGTCATCAGCCAAGTTGTTCTATAATAATAGAGGTTTTACTGCAACATAATTTGAGGCAGCATTCTTTAATAGATGAATCATAAATTAAAAAACCACTAATCTCTGGTGTTGGCGAGGTTTTCTTAAACTGGGACATATATTTTCAGATGTAGTTTGTATCTCTGCATCATTAAACCGCTTGCCAAGAGTAACTACTTGAAATTAAAAGCAATTTCAAAAGAAGAGTGTCTTTGGCCCGACCAGAGAGACAATGACACACACTCAGAGAGCAATACTTCCTCTGTCCGCACCTCGCCACCCTTCGAGAGCACAAAGGCCTGGACTGAGGCGTGAAACTCGGAAACACTCTCTCACACAGCACACAGAGCATCTGCAAAAACATACACTGAAACAGCGGGCTTGGCTTTCAGAGTCACCTGCTCTCACTCTGTGGATACGCAGTCACCTGACCACCAAAACCAAGCCACGTGCCTCTTAACACTCCACAGCCTTGATGACCCCCTCATGCTGATGAATTCTAAATCATTCTCTCCAGTCCTGATTACTCCAAACCCCATGCTTGTGCAGCCTGTGGCTTAGTGGAACCCATACCTGGATGTTTTAACAACAACCCAAATCGAATATGGCCAACAGGAATTTGCCTGTTTTCTCTATCACAGTACACAGCCCCACCTTCCACATGACTGCTTATACCGGAAACCCAGAAGCCACTCCTGATCCCCACGTCTTCCACATGTACATCTAATCTATCAACACATCCTATTGGCTCCACTTCCAAAACTGACCCTAAAGGCACCCACTGCTCTTCAACCGCATCACCATCTTTCTTGGACTAAGCAGAACCTTGGTCCCTGTCCATTCGTGGCGCAGCAGCAGGGGGTGCTCTCAAATCCCATCACATGGCTCCAGCTTTCAATATTATTTAAAAAGCTTATGACCAACCTCAGTTTAAAATCCAGTGCCAGTGGGCTGGGAATTTAGACTGTGGTTAGAGTGCTTGCCTAGGAAGTGCAAGGCCCTGAATTCAATCCCCAGCACCAAAAAAAAAAAAAAAAGTGTCTCTGCTTGAAAGGCTTAGCAAAACCTGACCCCACCCGTGTCTCTGTGTCTCTATTTCATCAGGTCCACTGCCAAGCTCCAGGGTACCACCGGGACCGTGTGGGCCCACTGGGCACCGCAGCATCACTCTCAATGCTCTCAGCCCAAGCTTGGCTGTGGCCTGGCTTTTGGGTACCAGCTACCAAGTCTCCTATAACTATAGTCATCTTTTCAAGAAAATCTTCCTAAAAGAGTCAACCACAAGGTTAAGCAAAACAATATATGCATTTACCCTTTGACCCAGAAACCCATTCCATAAAAACACTGACAACAATATGAAGGTGACAAGCAGATGTTACTAGCCTCCTAACAGAGTATATTCAGTATCACCAAAGAAATATTCTTGAAATACACATACTCCGAATCTGGCTCTAATTACTTCCTCTGCTCTACCTATCAACCCACAGGAAAGAAGACAGAGAAGCAAGCAATCAACATGACCTAAGACACAAGCATGGTGAACCAGTCATCATAAATGATCCTTTTCTTTTTCTTTTTCCCCATCTTGATCATTTTTGCCCCTCCCTCCCCACCCTCCCTTTTATAGATCCATTTTCTTTAACAAAATAAATAATGAGGAAATATGAATAGAAGAAGAATTGATAGACCAGAAGAAGTTTAAGAAAGACTAATTACACTGTATGGCTTTCATTTGAATTCTGATTCAAAAAAGTTAAAATACACAGAACTGAATTTATAGAATAAAATCGTTTCTAGAATAAAAAAAGAAATCTATAAAATCTGAAACCTCTGTGTTCCAATAATTAAAAGTTTGTATGATGAATAAGAGTTTTAGAAAGAATACGTATCTTTTAGAGATTCAGACTAGCGTAGCTGTGGTCAGGTGACAAGACGCTGTGGGCTGCTTCAAGACAATCCAGGTTAAGAGCAGGAAAAACAACTTGGGGTACCACAGACAAGAGACTGGTCATAAAGGCTGCAGGTGGAGCCCAGGCTCAGAGCACCTGCCCAGCATGCTATAGGCCCAGGCTTCAATCTCAGGGACGGACTTTTGCTCACAACTTGGTAACTGTTAGAGCTGAGTGATGATGGATGGATGGGAGTTCACCAAACTGTCCATCTACCTCTGATAAACGTTTGAATTTTTTCACAAAGTTTATTTAAAAGTCAACCAGTTAACTCAGTACACCACTTTCATTTCTCAGCTTAACATCACTAGTGTAGAACTGCTCATTTTGTATTGTCTATCATTGACTAAAATACAAGCTCTCTAAGAGCAAAAGCTTGATCTTCTTTACTGATATTACCAATGCCTAGACCAGTGCTGGGTTCTCAATATTGCTGAATGAATAAGAAAATAAAATGCCCAAGAGCTCCTTTAGAGGCTGTTTGTTTGGTTTGGGGTTTTTTTGGGGGGGTGGGGTGGAGGGATACCAGGATTGAACCTAGGGTCTTCTTACTCAGCTACAACCCCAGCCCTTTATTTTTTATCTTGCGATGGGGTCTCATAAGTTGCCCAAGGTGGGCTCAAACTGTGACCCTCTTGTCTCGGCCTCCAAGAGTGCTGGTATTACAGGTCTGCACCACCACATCTGTTTTCCTTTAGAATTGCAATTGCATCTAAATGCATCAAGGACAGCAAAGTGTTGAGGCAAAATACACCCAAGCCTAGCAGTGGGGCTTACCTTCACTTCAATGAAGTCAGGACTCCCCAGGGACACGAGCTCAGCATAGGCCTGCAGTTCGTCTACATTCCAGGACTTCACGAGGGTCAATCTATAGACAGTGCGCTGTTGCTAAAACAAAGAAAAGCCAACTTTGTTGTAAAAGGTGGAAGTGACCTGTTAAGAAAATTCTCAAACCTTTTCAATCCATGGAGCACTCAGGTCAGGTGAACCCCAGCATGAACATAGGTAAACTGAAGTTACAGTTGAGGGACAGATGAAAAAAAAGATGTCACCGTGAAGTAAGATTCTCATATGCCTTACTGAAGGCATAGATCAAAAAATAACGTCTTTTTTCTTTCCCTCACAACATCTAATACTATGTTAGGTACCCAAAGTTTTTGTGACATGTACAGTCAACTAGGTTTAGTAGGAAGTGGCAAATTGATGAAATACTTTTAGGCTGCGGGAAAATTATTTCAAATAACCTTTAGACTTTAGGGTAATGATCACTCAAATTGTTAATGACCAGAATGATCACTGTTGTCTTCTTTTCCTGCTTTCTCATTATTTAATAATCTTTTGGCATTTTTCATTCGCAGAGAAGGCACATTATGGACTGTCAACGTTCCCATTTGTTTACCATGTAATCCAGAGATTTACTGGCTTTCCAAAAAGCAGTTAGACAACTGTCATTAAAGCCTCTGAAAAGCTTACACCTTTTGACTTTGCAGTTCCCTTCCAGGATCCAAAAGAAATGATTAATGATACAAAGACTTATTGAAAAATTTCTCAAAACAAAATTTATTGATAGCTTAGTATCTAAAGGATGACCCTCTCCTTGAGTGGTGGCAGGACGTGCGACTTGCTTGGAATCAACAGAAAATGGCAAAGGTAACCCCTGTCGGGGTGGAGGGGCAAGTTCCCAAGTAAGTAGTAAGGCCCAAAATAATGGAGAGAAATGCAAAGTGAAGTAAGACATGAACAAAAGGACACTAATTTCTTTACTACTGTCTACATCTTTATAGTCATGTACAAGGGAGTGAACCCAAAGCCTTCACACTACACTACAGCCTCAGCCCTTTTTGATTTTTTATTTTGAGACAGGGTCTCACTAAAGTTGCTAAATTGGGCAGGCTGGGCTCGAATTTATGATCCTCCTGCCTCAGCCTTCCAGAATGCTGGGATTATGCCCAGCTTTTTTATGTTTGAAATCTTCCATAGTTAATAAAAAAAGAAGAAACACTTGGGATCTTTAATAAAGAAAACTTAGAGATCTTTAATAAAGAATGTTCAGCACGTACATCAGAAAGTAGTATTTTCCAAGCTTATTTAATCATATATACTCAAAAGTTCCTTTGGAAATACATTAGACAACGCAAGAAAAGAAAGAAATCTTCTTGGCTCCCTTTACATAGCTAGAACTCTTCCAATGCTAAATATAAAACAAAACAAAACAAGCCAAAGAAGACGACTACAGACCAATCTCATCCTGATATATGCAAAAATCTTAAAGAATGTTTAGCAAATACAATTCAGTACTATGCTAATCATTCTAAGAATATAAAGATGATTCAATATTGGATGACAGGCATGGTAACACAACTCATCATGCTAATAATTCAATGCAGAAAAACCATCATCTTCACAGATATCCGAAGGCATTTGATATATGTAGTTCAGAAGCCAACCCTTATTTTACAATAAAAAGAACAAATCGAAAACCATTTGGTAAATTCAAACATTAAAAAAACACATCCTGGGGGTTGAGGATTTAGCTCAAGCAGTACAGCGCTTGCCTAGCAAGCTCAAGGCCCTGAGTTCGATCGGCAGCACCCAAAAAAATTATATGTTTAATGTAAAGAAAAACATTTTCTAGTCAATAGTCCATGAAATTCTTAATGGTCGGAAAAAAGGCATTTCAGTTTAGTCAGACTAACAAAAGGACATTCAATGTATTGTGTTTTAACACTTTCTGGACATTGTAGTCAAAGCAAGAAGGCCAGAACAAGAATTACTGACAAGCAGACAAAAAATAATTAGTTGTAAATAATATAACTGGGTTCTTGAAAACCTAATACCATCCACTAAAGAATTAGATTAGGAAAAAATACCCAGTTATCAAATGGTTAAAATGAATGTGAACTCTGAGATGACACTGAATCCCAAGCCACCCACTAAGTATCATTTCCTCTTCTTTCCAGCTGCTACCCGTGTAAAATGAGGGGATTTTACACAGGATTAAGAGTGTTAATCCATGTAGCACTTAGAATCAATGTGGTAGCAGGAAATCATACCAAGTAGTAGCTATTATATGTCAGCCACAATCGATTACAAAATACTAGGCAAAGAACATTCGACTTACGATTATAAAATACATCCATTAAAACCTAGTGATCAACCTATGAAATAACATGTATTAAGGTAAACAAAATATTTTTCTGAGAGACCTAAACAAAACCTTGCCTATGTGGAGAGCCATGCTGCATTTATAAATAGACCATCTTCCCAATAGGGGTTGAACACTTCCTTCGAAAAAAATAAACTGGCGATGCCACTAACAATAAAACAATAGCAAGAGTTAGCAACCAGCACTCACTGTGTGCTGGCTGTTGCGGTAAGTGTTTTTATCTTAGCAGAGACTCCAGTATTACAACAGATCATACAGAATACATGTGACTTTCATCCTCACTTCACAGATAGGAAGTTGAGGCCGAGTTGCTAAGGAAATTGCCCAGAGCTCAGCAGCCAGGATACAAATCTGCTCATCAGGAATCCAGGGGAGGGTCTCTCTCAGTGTGCAAACCATGGAAAGCTGTGAGAAGAGACACAAAGCAGTGGGCACAACAACAGTGTGTAGCTCAAGTGGTCTTCATGAAACAGCCACCACTGACCTCACAGTGGTATCCACCCCTTTCTCTAAAGATAGCCAGGTCCTGACTTGAACATTGTAGGTTAGGGATTGCATTTTTGCTTGTATTTAAAAATTATATAAATAAGATCATATATTCTGCTGTGTCTGGCTTTCATAAATAGTGTGTTCATAAACTTCAACCATGTTGCCACATATCAGGGTTTGTGTGTTTACTTTGTCATTAGTATTCCATTGCATGAGAAAACAATAATTTATTCAACCATTCTCTGGTGGTAGACATCTGGATTACTTCCAGATTTCAGTTATTACCAAAAAACTGCTGTTATCCCTTATAACATTAGAGTTTAGTTCTGCTCGTTCAAGGAATTTACATAAAATGCTATTGTAGACATACATGCAGATAGTGGCATTGGAGATTAAACCCAGGACCTCTGCACTGAGCTATATCCCTAGCCCTTGCTTAATTTTATTTTTGAGGCAAGGTCTTACTAAATAGCTAACCTACCCAGGCTGGGTTTGAATCTGTATCTTCCTACCCTGGCCTCCCAGAGTGCTGGGATTACAACCACGTGCCACCACATACACCAGGTACCACCAGGTACCACCAGGTACCACCAGCATGTGCCACCACATATACCACGTACCACCAGGTACATTCTTTTGTACCTGGCTCTACCAATGAATTTGATGTTTGTGAGAGTCATGCTGTTATTTTTATTGCTGCTTACAACTGCACTGTGTAAGTGCACTAGTAGTAAAGGACCCCTCTCTGCCTCAGGTCTCTTTCCATAATGCACTGTGAGCGTGACTGCATTTGTCTCTTGATGCACAAGCACAGAGTTTCCAGGCCATACCTAAGCATGGAAGCGCTGGATCGCAGGATGTGCATGCGTTCAGTGTTAGCAGATATATCAGACTTGATTTCCAAAGTGATTTTCACATACTTCTACCTGCAGTATACCAGAGTGCCACTTGTTTCTCATCTTCAACAACATTTAATGCTTCTATTCTTTATACTTTAGCCACTCTTGTATTGTTTGGCTTTGCTTTACCTGATTATTCACGAAGCTGAGAGTGACTGCATATGGTTTCTGGCCATTGGCATCTCTTCATTGGTGAAGTACAAGTTCTAGTGGCTACAGTATTTCTCTACTGGGATAGCTGTATTTCTTGCTGACTCTTTACAAATCTGTTGTATTTTCTAGTTAGAAGAGTTCCATTACCAATGTATTAGAAATTTTTTCAGCTACTTTATGGCTGTCTTTTCCCATTGTCTTCAACACAATTCTTAATTTTAACACATTCCGATTTATCGTTCTTTTCTTTCATAATTAGTGCTTGTGTCCATTTATAAAGAATCTTTCCATATATCAAGAACATGAAGATAATCTTATATTCTAGAAATTTTGTCACTTTGTTTTTCATGTTTGTGTCTAAAATCCACCAAAGCTGATTTCTGTGTGTGGTACTAGAGCTTAAACTTCTTTCCACATGGATATTTGTGGTGGACTTATTGTAGTCAGTTTGAGAAGAAATGCCCAGCTGGACTGAGTTGATGCGGTTCTGGGCATAGAGGATCCACCTGAGGATTGCTGCTGACCCAACATAGAGGAGAACAGGAGCACAAGATGGAGGCCGGCTGTTTCCCAGGAGAATCTCCGTTGGGGCTGGTTCTCCAGAAGGGACTTCGGCTGCTCTTATCGCAGAAGGAGCTTGGGGCCTTGCTATCGTCAGGGGTGGCTGCTGTTTGCTTTAGGGGAACTCTGGTCTTCATTTCTGCTGTGAGCATCATACCCTGGCTCCAGTATAGAATTCTTCAGCCTTTTAGTGCAGGCACGAACTTACATCAGACAGTGCCATGGGCTCCCAGTCCTTGATTGCTTCTTTCGGGTCTCCAGTGCATAGACAGACCTACACTCTTCCTGCATTTGGCGTGCGTGCGTGCATGCGTGTGTGTATAAATGTTGTAATGTGTAAATGTCCTGTATTAAAAGCTGCTCTCTTGTAAACCATTGATTCTAGAAATGTAACAAATACAATATTCCATTGTAACAAATACAATAAAGTCAGTGTCTATGCACAAGAGGGCCTACTTCACTTTTGCTTTTCCTGTTCTGTCCCACTGATTCAAGTGTTTAGCCTTGTCCCAGTGTTACTGCTTGATAATAAACCTTTATGTCCAGTAGAGCTGGTGCAGTTCTGGATCACAGGCGCAATATGCTATAATTTTGTAACTTCTTTACATAGATAATTCATACAGCAGCATCTTGGGAATATTCTTGGTTTTCACAACTGGGGGGGTGCTACTGACATCTAGTGGGTAGAGCCAGGCTGCTCCTGAACATCTTACCATGCACAGGACAGTTCGGCCAACACCCTTTCCACACAGACTCGTTCAGCCTAAAATACCAGTGGTCCCCAGGTGAAAGACAGCAAGTCTTACCCTGTCCTTCAATAGAGAGTCTTGGCCTTCTGCCTATTCAGCCATTTCAAAACCGGCTTATCAACTTCCACAAACACGCACAATGCTTTGTGATTTTCACTGAGGTGGCACTGAATCTATAATCCACTGTTGCCCAGTAGAATATAAAGTGAACCCAAACTGCAAACCATGCATGTAATTTTAAATTTGCTAGTGGTCATGCTGAAAAATTAAAACATTAACGTGCAATTAATTTTAATATAGTTTAACTGAATATTACCACCTCTAAAAGCAATCAATATTTTAAAATAATCAGGAAATCTGACATTCTTTCTTCCATATTAAGTCTGTAAATTGCAAAGTGCATTTTATATGTATAGCCCAGCTCAGTTCAGAGTAGCCACACAGTGAGTACTCAAGCAGGCACACAAGGCTTGTGGATATCATGACTAACTATAACCAATTAGGCAAGAATAAAAGTTATAATCCTGAATCTCCCAAAACAACGCCATTTATGTCAATCCTTTAAATTTTCTCTCCATAATATTTTATAGTTTTCTGTACAGAGGTCTCAAATTTCTTCCCAAAGATTTATTTCTACCTAATGTATTTTGGGTATTGTGTTATGGTAATGCCTTTTTATTTTTCCTCTTTTAATTAATATTTTACTTATATTCTAATTGTTGGTATACAGAAATACCACTGGTTTCTAAAATTACCTCAGTAGCCCATGACCTTGGAAGAGGTACTTATTACTTACAATAACTTAATTTACAGATTTATGGGAGGATTATCTACATATATTTGTTGGCTGAGCATCTCTAAGACAAAAACCTGAAATCCAAAATTTGAAACTTTTTGAGTGTCCACATAATACTACGAGTGGAACATTGCACACCTGACAGTCAAAACACAGGCACATTAAAAATGTTCTATAAAATTGCCTTTCAGGTATGTGTAAAGATGCACAGGAAACATAACTAACTTTGTGTTTAGACTCGGGTCCCATTCCCAAGCTTTCTCATTTTGTACATACAAATATTCTAAAATCTGAAAACACTTCCTGCTCCAAGTATGTTTAATAAGGATACTGAGCTGTATACTGATCGAGAGTGGCATTTTCCTTTCCAATCATAACTTCGTGCTTCTTTTTCTTGTCCTTTAGCACTAGCTAGATAGGACTTCTAATTCTATGTTCAACAGAAGTGTTAATAGTGAGTATCCTAATCTCATTCTGGACGCTAAGGTTTTAAATATTTATTCATGAAGTATGAGTTTTTGTAGAAATCTTTATCAGATTAGGGAGCATCCTTCTAGTCTTGGTGTACTACAAGATTTTAACCATAAACAGGGGTTGTATTCTATCAAGTTCTTTTTCAATATCTATCCACCTTATTCTACCATCTTTCAGGGCCTGGGGACTTAGCTCATTGATTAAAGCGCTTACCTAGCAAGCACAAGGCCCTGAGTTCGATCCCCCACACCAAAAATAAAATTTCTACAGAATGACTGGTCAATTCAACGGTGAAACCATCTAAGCCTATACTTTTCTTTGGGCAATTTTCATTTTCTTCAGCTTTGTTTTCAAAGACTGTACATGCCATTTAAATTTCCAATATAATTGCCGTAAAGATATTTAAAATATTCTCGTTTTAATCTCTATAGAATCGACAGTGATGTTCCTTTTTCATTATTAATACTGCTTATTTATGTCTTCTCTCATTTTACTTACTGGATCTTGCCATAAAGTTATCAGTTTTATAAGTCTTCACAAAGAGCCAACTTTTGGTTTTTATAATCATTTCTAATTTTGTGGAATTTTTTCTATTTCATTAATTTGTGCTCTTATCTTTGATTTTTCTCCCAAGTATTTACTTGCATTTAATTTGCTGCTCTCTAATTAAAATGGTTAGTTTATTGATTTTTAGCTTATATTCTTTCCTAAAACAGGCACTTTGTCTTTCAAAACATTTATTTCTCCTTCACTCCTGAAGACTGTTTTCACTGGGAACAGAATGCTAGATGGGCAGACACTGGCAGATTTGGGTTCTCTGAGGCTGCATGGTTTATGATGCCTCCCATCATTTCTGTTGTGAAATGAACAACACTGTTGCTCTTGGAGAACTATTTTTTTTTCCTTCTACCTGCTTTTAAAAATTTCCTTTTTAACTAAAAAAAAAAAATTCCTTTTTATTCTGTTAGTTTTCTTAACTGTGTTTGTCTATATTGCCCAAAATTTCTACAATAAATGGGTAAAATGTTTGTAATGGGGAAAACAATGCTATGTAAAAATGTAAATGTTAATTTGATAAATGTCATAATAGTGGTATATTCAAGACATCCTGTGACTATGGAGGAGGAGGTCTTAACTAAAATAAGACTTCAGAGGATATAACTATAAGCATCTTGGTTATCAAACAAAAAGACTAGCAGTATATAATTGATAGTCTCATAATTTTCAACTAAAATATTCCCAGAAAGTGCTCACTTCGGCAGCACATATACTAAAATATTCCCAGAAAATCCATTAAGAGACAGGCAATAGCTTCAAAAAGCACCAGACTGAAAATGAGAGGGGATTGAGATGAAAGTAGTAAATGAGAACGAGACGGTTGAATCTTCCCTAACTCCAGCAAGAAGTCTCCTCTGTAGGTTTCATTACAGGATGCTCAGAGTTGGAGAAAGGTGGCTAGAGAAGACTCTTGCTGAAAATAATGCTTATGTTGAACAGAAAATAACTTTAAAATAGATTTTATATGACTTTTTCAAATTTTCTTCTTCCATTATGAGTTATACAATCTCTGGAAAAGTGTGTCTTCCCTGGGGAAGAAGGGAAATTTCTTAAATCTCAAGTTTTAAGCATGGCTTGACACAGGATTATGCTTAGACAAGACGGAAACTGTTCACCCCAAAGCAAGCTTACATCATGTAAGTTTTGGAAATTTTTGACTATGCATTCACTGACCACATAGTTTTAAAATGAGTGACAAAATACAGGTAACAGGGTGCTAATTTCCTTTTGAATTACACTTTTTCTTCCATATATCTGGCTTACAAGTTAATAATTATTTTCAACAAGTCACAGTGGTTTGTTATTTTATCTTTCTACCTATAGCCTATTCAAGTTCATATTCCTAAAGGCAAAGAGCAGCACTCTGGAGTTACTGAAAAGAAATACTATTAAAAGTTGATTAGATTACATATTTCACATTTTGGGCTTCACTGTTTATGTAGGGAGCTTGAAATAGATTCAGAGAATTTAAAGTCTTTAAAATTAGTTGAAGCAATTTCTAGAGTCTAAGGAAGAAGAAAACAGCACTAGACTACAGTTAGCTTAAATTAAAACAATAACTGGGTACAGTTGTGGTTTGAAAGATGGCAGCTGGAATTTCCTTTGTAAAAGAAACACCTGACATTATCATCTCAATCTTTCTTTTCATTAAAAAATAAAGAGGATCACAAATGAACTGCATTCATTTTAATTAATTAAACTCTTTTCAGTTTGGCAATTTAGTAATTGTAATTTGCATGGGTTTGAGATTGTTAGCACATGTCTGATCGGGACAGTGGTAGTGCAATAGCATGGAATATGAAAATGGACACTGTGTTAGCTTTCAGTTAATGGTTAACAACAAAAAAAAATACCTAAAATAAGTTAACGTAAAGTGCAGAAAGGCTTGCTTTGGCTCACAGTTTCAAAGGTTTCAGTCCATGGTCAGTTGGCCCTCCTGCTTTTGGGCCTGTGGGAAAGCAATACATCACGGTGGGAGTAAAGGGCAGAGGATGCTGCTCACTTCATGGTGGCCAGGAAGCACAGAGGAAGGGATCGCCTTTAAGGGCACAGCCCCAGTGACCTAACTTTCACCTCCCAAAGGTTCCATCACCTGGCCAAAGGGCTAAAGGCTGGAGACTAAGTCTTTAACTCTTGGGCCTTTGGGAGCCACACCCAAACCACAGCCGCTTTGCACAGACTCAATCCAGGCAGTTCAGCCACCTGCTCTTCAAACCATGATGATGTCTAGAAAACACCGTCATATTATTTCATGTGTTTTCCCTGGAGAGTCTGCAAATACCCTACGTGCAGTGGGCCTGCAGTGATGGGCAGAAACCCGATCTGGGAGGAAGGAGAAGAAGCCAAAAGAGATCACACTGAGCATGCAGCTGGCTCTGTGGCAAGACAGGGAGATGCTCAGCTCTAAAATTTAGGTCACATCTTCGTGACAGGTTTTCAATTTGGGTTTTTATTTTTTTCTTAGATGGAAGCAATACATGGAGCTAAAACACATGAAATAAAAATTGAGGTCAAAAGTCCAAAGGCAAATGGAAATGCTCGTGAAAACAAGCTGGGGACCAATGGGTGAGCACCACATCCAAAGACATGAGTACATGGGAAGTGGGAAAAGAGGAAACAGTGTCAGGTGAGGACAGTTTTGAGCAGCAAGGAGCAAAGAAGCTCGTCAGCTCTGGAGCTGGCTGGCTGGGTTTAGGTAGCTGCCTGTGTCGCTGTAAAACTGAGAGAGTAACGGCATCGATACAGCTCATAGTACCGTTAGAAAACTAAATGAGCTAAAACAAGTACAATGGCCCTGGCACGTAGTGAAATACAAATAAATTCCAGCTACCATCATCACCATGATGCACAGCACTGAGGATACAGGAACTCAACCACCAGACACCAGGTTCTACCATGTGCCAGCCACAACTCCAGGGGCTGGGGATATGGTAGAAAACAAAGTAAGCATGGGGCCCACTCCCCCGGACTGAGAGTCTGTTAGGGAGTGACCAGAACCAGGGCCCAAAATGAAATTCGCAGCAACAGTAACACCAAAATGGACAAGGAGGCAGAAGGAATCTAGCAGACATGAACCCGTCACTCCTACTCTACACTCTCGCATCAATCTATAAAATCCAAATGAAATATTGACCAGAGTGTATGCTGTCAATAAATTAAATCCGAACTGCTTCACACACACACACACACACACACACACACACACACACAAACACACAATTTTAAAACAATCCCTCACTGATAGCCATCACTTTTAGAACATATTTAACACCACTATAGAAATTAGGCAACTTAACAGACTCTCTAGAAATGATATCTCGTTTTGAAGAGGTTTTAATTACCTAAGTTTTATAATGTTTATGAAGGACAAAACACATTACTCCAAATAAGAATGAAAAAATAAATTCAAAGTTATAATTCATGCCACAGCCAAATGAAGCATTCTTTTTGTCAAAGATGAGCAGGAAAATTTTTATACTCCCAAAACAAAGTAACAAATTTACACCTTAATTAATAACTGAAAATGCAGACCAAAGAACAAGAACCATGAGGAGTACAAGCTGCACTGTACACCACACTGCAATACTCAGTGATGAAAATCTGCCCAACAGGAAAAGAAAAGAAATTACAAGAGGAGCCGCACTGCGCACCAACAGTGCTTCTGAGTGACAGGTATAAGATGAGGGAAACATGCTCGTTATTTACATTTTTTTTAAAACAAGTACTCTTCTCATTTAAAGTATTTTTTATAACTTTAAAACAAAAATCTTCAAAAAGAGATGGCTACAAATGATAGTTAATAAAGAAATGTTTGACAGATCAAAACCCAGACACTAGTATCAATAATCTACTTCTAAAATAAAAAGATGACAATGTGATAAAAACAAGTAAAAGATATGAACACAAAGTCCAAAGAAAAATGAATGCAAATCAACTTTAAACATGAAATGATGTTCAATATCATTCAAAATAACAACAAATTAAAAGGATACTGTAATTAACAGTTCTAAACTTTCAGGGAAAATGGACTTAAATTTCTTGGTGGGAAATTTAAACAGAACAATACCACCCTGACGAGGGTAAGTTGATTACATCTGGAAAAATAACATTAACCTTTTGTCCTGGTAATGCCACCCCAAAATTTACTGATAGAGTAAAACATGAAATATGATATATGAACAAAATTATTAATTGAACTACAATTTTTAAAAGCAGAAAACAGAAATAACTCAAACCTCATCAAGGGTTGGGAATTTAGCTCAGTGGTTAGAGTGCTTGCCTAGCAAGTGCAGGTCCCTGAGTTCAATCCCCAGCACCAGAAAAAAAACAAAACAAACAAACAAACCAAAAAAACACAAAACAAACACCCATCAATAGTCCAATGACTGAATGAATTACAATACATCATTCAACAGAGGACTATACAGCTGCAAAAAATTATAATAATGAGTCAGGGTTTTTAGTGCAGAACATAAGGAGCCTAGAATTCTTCACTCCATCTTAAAAACAAATAGAAAATGAACAACAACAACAAAAAAAAACTTTTCTGAAGCCCATCAGAGACAAACTGCACCTCCAGAACAGATAAGTACAAAGAACCACAGCCCAGTAGCAGCAACCTCTATGAGAACTGCCGCTAGGGACTAGAAATGATGGAATGCTGAAGGCTGAGCATGGAGAAGTCCAGCGTAGTGGTGCACACCTGTAATCCCTGCACTCTAGGAGGCTGAGGCAGGAGGATCACAAATTCAAGCCTAGCCTGGGCAACTTAGCAAGATTCTGTCTGAGAGAAAGAGAGACAGACAGACAGACAGACAGATGGGCAGACAGAGACAGAGACAAAGACAGACAGACAGCCTAGGGCTGGAGATGTAGCTCTGTGTGAAGGCCTGGGGTTCTGGTTCCAGTCCCCAGTACAGAAAAAGCAAACAAAAGCATCCGAGAAACTTAGTCACTAGGAAACTGAGGATACTCACACATTTTCTAACTTCACCGCCTGGTGCTCTACCAGCTTCTCAAATTGACCAGCAGAGAGAAATCCACGTGCACCTCCAGCAGAAGTGAAAGAATCGTTTTGAAATACACCAGGGCATTCTATTTCTCTTAGCCCAGTCTACCCTAAAGGGAAACGATGTAACTGGAGCCTAATCTGCTGAAAGGGAAATCTTCAACATGAACCCCTCCAGTTATCTACCTCACCACGGAGCTATAGCCCTGCGGGACTGACCACGGGGCTCAGAGGATTTCCGTTCCCCTATGCCTCTGGCCTACTCGCCAGTCCCTCTTTACCAAGTACACTGAGTCTTCCTTTCAACAAAACATTCTGAGGCCTAACACAGAGCAAACCCCAGTTTGAGCGGCCTGCGTGCACATCAGCCCCAAAGTCAGGTATACAGTATTACCAGACAAGGAGTTTTTAAACTACGATCCAAGGTGTTAGGGGCTCAAAGAGAAGAGTAGAAAACATACAAGAACATAAGACTAATGTAAGCAGAAAGACTGAGATTCTGAGAAAGAACAGAAAAGACACAATAGTACCAAAAATACTACAACGAAAAGGACAGATGCCTTTGGTAGATGCCCCAGGAGCCCAGCTGAGGAAGGAATGGTTGGGCTAAAGGAATCTTCATAGGAACCCCGGAAACTGAAAGTCAAAACTGAGACAATGGAATGGAGCACACAGAAGGGAATACCCAGGAACCCTGGCACAATTACAGAAGATAAAACTTGTGCAGAATGGGAAGGGCAGAAGGAAGGAAGAGAGTATTTGGAGAATGACAATTGAGAATTTCCCCAGTCAATGTCACACATCAAACCATGGAACCAGAGACTCGAGATAACAGCAAGCAGGACAATGCTTGTGTAGCATAAAACCTTCAGAAAGTCACAGTTAAAGAAACAGTCCTGGAAGAAGCAGCCAGGGGAAAGGAACACCTCAGCTACAGAGGAGCAATGACCAGAATTACAGCCACCTTCTCCTCAGAAACCACGCAGGCAGAGTGCAGTGAGAAGAGGAAAGAGAAACACACTACCATGTAAAGTTCTGTGCCCTACAGAATTACCCTTAAAAACTGAGGGAGAAATACTTTCTCACATAAACAGAGAGAGAAAGAATTTATTTCCTTATAAGAAACGTTAAACATTCAGAGAGAACTTTTAGAACTTTTATTTAGGTCAGAAACTCAGCTCCATATAAAGAAAAAAGGAGGAGGAGCATCAGAGAATAAGTGAAGGTAAAATAAGTAACTCTTGCTCGCTTCCTTTCTTTCTTTCCTTCCTTCCTTCTTTCTTTTCTTCCTTTCTATACTGGGGAAGCTACATCCCCAGCCCTTTTTGTTTCTTATTTTGAGACAGGATCTTGCTAAGTCACTCAGTTGCCCGAGCGGGCTCAAATTTATGCTCTTCCTGCCTCAGCCTCCCAGTCTCCTGGGATCCCAGGTGTGGTCCACCAGGCGCTGCCTGTTTTTCCTTCCTTAACTGGTCTAACAGGGAACAGTCTATTCAAATAATAATTGTGACAATGACTTTAGTTATATATGTAGAGATGATTATATATTTACTCATACCTCAGTGGAATGAATATCACCAATGATAAAAGACCAGAGAGGTATCAGGAATACTTTAGTATAAGGTATTAGCACTACTCATGAAATAGTGTAGTGTTTTTTGGAAACAGACTTGGATCAGTTGTAAATATACAGTACAAATTTTGGAGAAGTCACTAAAAAAAATGACAAAAGCAGTGAAATTATCAGCTATTAAAAGAGAGGAAACAGAATCATATAAAAGGATCAATTAGAACCACAAAAGACAAAATACAAAAGACAGAAATAAGAAATCAGAACAAGGATAACATATAGAAAACACTATGCATACAGAAAAGATTAATCCAACTGTATCAATGATCACATTAAATCTCAATGGCCTAAATACACCAATTAAAAGACAAAGACGATCTCAGCAGATTATAAAGATTCAGCTCCATGCTCTCTAGGAAACCATCTTAGAAACACATATACACTAAAAGAAAACAGATGGAGAAAGACATACTGTGAAAACGCTAATAAAAAGAAAGCATAAGAAGCTCTATTAATTTCAACACAGCGGACTTCAGAGGAAGAAAAGTTATCAGGGATAAAAAGGAACATTACATAAAGATAAAGGAGTAAATACCCAAAAAGGGGATAACAATCCTTAATGATATATGCCTAACTACAGAACGTCAAAATACAGGAGGTAAAAAAATGACACAACTTCAGGTAGAAATAAGTGAATCAACTCCGAAGCTGGAGCCTTCAACACCAAATTTATCAGAAATATATGGATCCATTACGCAGAACATCAGGAAGGACAGACTGCAACTCAACAGCACCCTCAATCAGACAGCTTCATCCAGCAACAGAACATGTTATTCTCAAATTCACATGGAACATTCACCAAGACAGACTATATTAAAAAAAAATAATAATACCCCTGTCCTCACGAATACAATGGAAATAAACTGCAAGTCAGTAACACAAAAATAGCTGGGAACTCCCAGTATCCTTGGATTGGAACAACACATTGTACTTCTAGGGGTCTGCATAGAGCTTGGTGGTAGAATATTGCCTAGAACACTCAAGGCTCTGGATTTGATCCCCAGTACTGTGAAAAAACAAAAAACCAACACAAGGGTCAAAAAGATATCTCAAGAAAAATTTTTAAAAATTTTAAACTATGTGAATAGGAAACTGAACTTATCACAAATTGGGGGCTGCAGTGTTGTAGTTTAGATCTAGACATTACCCAGAGGGCTCACGTGTTAAGAGGCAGGGCTCTGGTAAAGAGTTCAGAACTGAAAGTGCTGTTGGGAGGTGGGGTATGGATGGAAGAGGAGGGTCACCGGGCTGTTACCTGAAAGGGTGTATTTCCTGCCCGGCTCCTCCCTTTGCTCTCTGCTTCCTGGCTGCCATGAAGTGAGCAGCTTTCCTCTGCCAGCCCCTTCCACCACCCCTTCCTGCCATGGAATCACTGGACTGTGGACTGTAACTGTAACTCCTCCTCTAAGTTGTGGGTGTCAGGTGCTGTGTCCCAGCAATGAAAACATGATTAAGACACAAAGAAAGCAACACTTAGAGGGCAATTTACAGCCCTGTAAACAAGTAACAGAAAAAAGGAAACACCCGAAATCAATAATCTAAGCTTCCACCCTAGGAAACTAGAAAAAGAAGAGCAAATTAAATCCACAGTAAGAACAATAAAAGAAACAAAGTTGGTCCTCTCTATCTACAAGTTCTGCAGATGGGGATTCAACCAACAGATTTAAAATATTTTTAATTGCATCTTTATTAGGTACAGAAATCTTTCTTATTATTCCCTAAACAACATCATATAACAACTATTTATATAGCATTTACATGGTATTAAGTATTACAGGTAATTGTGACATAAGGACACAGGAAGGCACGCACACCTTATCTGCAAACATTATTCCATCCTACATAACAAACTTGGAACATCTGTGGATTCTGGTATCCCAGCAGGTCCTGAAATCAGTCTATTCACAGATACCAAAGGATGACTGTAATAAAAATTGCATCACAAATCAATAAAATTGGAAGCAAAAATCAATAATCAACAAAATCAAAAGCTGGTTCTCTGAAAAGATCAGTAAAATTGAAAAGCCTCTAGCCAGGTTAACGGGGGGAGGTGGGACACCAAATTACTAAGAGAAATAATACCTCTTAGAGAATTTGGTTTTCAGAGAACCAAATGACTAACATAATAAATAGGAGTGCACATCATTACAGACAATACTAGAATGATAAAGGAAAACTCGGAGTGGTGGTGCACACCTGTAATTCCAGCACTGTGGGAGGCTGAGGCAAGAGGATCACAAGTTTAAGCCCAGTCTGCGCAACTTAACAACTTAGCAAGACCCTGTCTCAAAAAAATAAAAAAGGCTGAGAATGTAGCTCAATGCAAAAGGACCTGGGTTCCATCCCCAGTGCTGAAAAAAAAAAAAAAAAAGGAGTATTAAGAATAAATCTACGCCCATGAATTTGATAACCTGAATGAAAAGATCCAATTCTTTGGAAATAAAATAGAAAGACACAATCTACCAAAACTCACAAGAAGAAACAGACAATATGACTAGGCCCTTGTCTGTTTAAGAAGTTGAATCAATAATTTAACAGTCCTCCAAATCAGAAGACATTCAGCCCAGATGTACTGACTGGTGAATGCTACCAAACATTCAAGAAAGAGACAACACCAATTTCTTACAATGTTTTTCAGAAGACACAAGGAGAGGGAATACTTCCTAGCTCACTTTACAAGACCAGCATTAACCTAATATCCACACCAGATAAAAATATCACACAAAAGTAAAATAGAAGGGCTGGGGATTTAGCTCAGTGATTAGAGTGCTTGCCTTGTAAGCACAAGGGCCTGAGTTCGATCCCCGGCACCACCAAAAAAAAAAAAAAAAAAAAGTAAAATAGAGCACATCACTCATGAATATAATTGCAAAAACCCTGAACAAAATATCAGCCAATGAAATTCAACAACGTATAAAAAGAATTATATACCACAACCAAGAAGGCTCTATCACTTGGGATATATATAAGTGAAGGGTGTCTGTTATAATATTTAAGGTAGCCACTAAAAGAATAACTGAATAAATAAATATTAGAAACCAAGACAGTGGAAAGTTGGTAATAAATGATTCAGTTAAAATGAAAAATGAAGGAAGATTGAGAAAAAGAAATGTAGAAGAGCCCCGGGGAAAAGAACAAATAATAAGATGATAAATTTAAGTTCAACTACAGCAACTATTATATTTAATGTGAACACACTAAAAACTCAAATGAAAAGATTTTCCAAACATAGAAAAAAAAAATCTGATTACACAATGTTTGTAGAACTAACTTAAATATGAGGAAACTAAAACATACAATAGCCAGTTATTGAGAAAAAAATCACAAGGGAAATAAGAAAATATGCTGAAATGAATGAAAATTAAATCACAATATATCAAAACGTACAGAACTACAGATAAAGCAGTGCTTAAAGGGAAATCAATAGCTGCAAATACCTATATTTTAAAAAGATCTCAAATCAATACATCTACATCTAGCCTAACTACATCTCAAGGAACTTGAAAAAAAAAAAAAGTAAATCAACAGCTAAGAACAAGAAATAACGAAGACTAGCGCAGAGGCAAAAGAAATAGCACTCAGGAAGACACTAAAGAACAAAGAAACTAAAATAGGAAAAGAGCAACAAAATTGACGAATCTTCAGCTAGACTAAGAGAAAGAGAAGATGTACACAATTAAAATCAGAAAGTTTTGACAATACCACCAACCACACAGAAATAAAAGAGCTTAAAGAAAATACTTTGGACAGCTATATGTTCAATACGATGATAACCTAAATTAAATGGACAAATTCCCAGAACTGACCCAAAGAGAAATAAAAAATCACTAAGACCTCTAACAGGTGAAGAGTAATCCAAAATCTGTGGCCAGACATAGCGGCGTGTGCCTCTAATCCCAGCACTCAAGGAGGCTGAGGCAAGAGGATCACAAGCCCAGCCTGAGCAACTCAGTGACTTAGGAAGACCCTGTCTCAAAATAAAAAATGAAAGAAAAGAAAAGAAATAGGTTGAGGAGGTAGCTCAGGGCAAAAGCTCCGGCTCCAATTTCTAATACCACAAAACAAAACACCTCACCACAAAGCAAAGCTCAGGAACAGATGATTCACTGCCAAACATTTCCAGAAGAGTACTCTCAAATTCTTTCAAAAAATAGAAAAGAGAACACTTCATCTTCTTCTCTGAACATCTCCATACCAAAATTAGACAAAGACATCAAAGGAAAAAACACTACAGACCAATCATTTATGATGCATAAATTCTCAACAAAATGTCAAACCACATCTTACATTAAAATATTATTACAAAATGGGATTTATTCCAGGAATGAAAACGGTCACACACCGCATGAGTCCATTTCATGAAATTTCCAGAACAGGCATATCAACAGACACAGAAAACAGACTAACAGTTATCAGGTACTTGTGGATAGGAAGCCAGAGGGTAACCACTTAATGGAGATTTTATTTCAGAGTGATGAGAAATGTTTCAGAACCAGATAGGGGTGGTGACCTCACAATATCATGAAACTACAAAACGTCATTAACCTGTTCACATTAAAATTGTTAATTTTATGTTATTTGAATGGAATACCAAAAAAAAATTTAAAATCTCTGTTAAAATTCCATCTTGCTCTTTTTCAGAAATTAATGGCTCATCCCAAAATGGGACAGGGACCCAGAGAGCCAAAATAATTAGAAAAAGGAGAAAGTCAGAGGACTCAAAATTCCTGATTTCCAAAATACCCTCAAAGTGGTGCTAATCAGGACTGTGTGACAACAGCATAAAGCAGACTGTGAGATCAACAGGAAAGATTTGGAAGTACAGAAATAAAATCCACATATTTACTGCCAACTGGTTTCCCAAGGCGACCCGCGAGGGGAAGAACGGGCTTCTCAGCACATGGCATCGAGACAACAGGACGGACACACGCAGACGAGTGCAGCGGGATGCCCACCCTCACGCTGCACACAAAAACGAACCCAAAACTGGCCAAACACCTACATGTAAGAGCTAAAATGACAAACTACACTAAACAGATACATAATAACCAAGTTGGGCTTACTTCAGACATATAATGTGGTTTGGTATTTGAAAGTCAATGTAATTCACCATATTAGCAGAATAAAGAAACAATATGATATGTTAGTGGATGCACAATAGGCATTTGATAAAAGCTCAACACTCATTCATAACAATAGGAACAAAAGGAAACTTTAATGAAGAGCACTTACAAAAAATCAACAGCAAACTTCATATTTAATGAGGAGATACCGAAAACTCTCCCCTAATCTTGAGAAAAAGACAAGAAAACCAACTCGCACAAATTTCATTAGACACTGTATCAGATGTCAAAGCTAGCACTAGAAGAAATGGAATATATTACATGATTTTAAAAATCATGTTATTCATTTTAGAGAAGTTTCTAAATAAGGTAAATATATAAAAAGTGACTATCTCTATGTATCTCCAATAATTAGAAAATGAAAATGTAAAAGTATTTAAAAATCTTTACTAAAGTATGCAACATTGTATGTATCTGAGAATAAATCCAACAATGTACATGAATAACCAACAGAAAGAAAACTATAAATTACTGAAGAATTTGAAACAAATAAAGACTTGAATGTTTATTGATTTGTGCCAGTATTATAATGCAAGGATCAGTAAATCATGCACTGGTGGCTAAATCAGGTCCTCTGCCTGTTCTTGTATGGCTCTCAGCTAAGAATGGTTTTTACGGATGAGTAATTATACTTGGTTTGTTGACAGAGAAGGTTAATTGTGAAGTCCAATTAAACAAAGTATTACACCACCCCCTACAGATTTTAATCCATTCTTTTTAAAATTAGACTTTTAAAATTAAAAATTGTACTCAATTATGATCATATTTTGAATTTTGTAAACACAAGTTCATAAAAATGTTTTCTCTTTTGGCCTAGCAGTGTTTACATAATATTCTTCATTCTGCCTCTTGGCAATGTAAAACCTAAAATCTCTGCTAATCCCTGATACAATCTTTCCCCAAAATGAATATAGATTCAGTACTATCTAAAACAGATATTTTTAACTGACAAAATGATGATCAAAACTGACAAAATGCAATAGCCACATCAAATCTTTAGGAACAAAGCTGAAAGATTTAGGTTATTGGACATCAAGACTTAATAAAGCTACAATAATTAGAAGAGTGGTTCTGGCCTAAGTAGGACAGTGGAACAAACCATAAAAACAAACCCAAACATGTGTGGATCCCACGTGTGTGGATCCTAATTTATAACAAAATATGTTCAGTACAACAGGGACGAAAGCATTGGGTAGAACGGACACCTGCGCCAGAGGTGAATACCCCCACATTAAAGATTCTGTGAAAGGGGAAACAGGTCAAGAATTACCTCAGAGAATCTCTTCATAATTTTCTTCAACAGGACCAACTAACTGTACTGTACACCAAAGAAAAGGACAACTGATGAACTGGGCTTCATTACCATGATTACTACTTCTCTTTACCAAAAGACATGAGTGAATACAGGGACCAAGCAGAGTGGAAAGACACCTTCATTCATATCTAGACTATATAAAGAACTCCCATAAACCAGTAAGAAAAAGGCCATACAAAAGAAAAAGTTGACAATAGTCTTGATGTTCCTGTACGGCCCTGAATAAGAATCATTTCAGACAGGCGTGGTGGCACATGCCTGAAATCACAGCATTCTGGGAAGCTAAACCAGGAGGATCCCAAATTCAAGCCCAATCTGGGCAATTTAGCGAGGCCATGTCTCAAAATAAAGAATAAAAAAAAGGACTGAGGATGTAGCTCAGTGCAAAGGCCCTCAGCTGAATCCCCAATACAGGAAGAAAAGGCAGTTTTCAGGAAGGCTGGAGATGTAGCTCAGTGGCAGAGTGCCCGCTTAGCAGCATGTGGTCCTGGGTTCAATCCCCAGCACCACCACTAAATAAAAATAGATTTAAGAGCTGGGGATTTAGCTCAGTGGTTAGAGTGCTTGCCTTGCAAGCACAAGACTCTGAGTTTGATCCCCAGCCCCCCCAAAAAAAAGATTTAGAAAAGAATAGTTCTCACAGATAAGAGCAATTTAAAACGTATTGTCCCCTCTCATAGCAGGCTATTCAACCAACTAATGGAAATGCAAATTAAATCCACACACAAATAATTTACTTCACAATTACTACAAAGACTGACAAAACCTGGTGGCATCAAGAGTGTGAAATAACAGGAACACACACACACACTCCTGTTAGGAATGCAGACTGTCTTGGCAATGACTTACCAGCTAAGACTGAATGAATACACACCAAATCCACAGCAATTCCACTCCCAGATAGACAGCCAACATACATAAGCACACATGTCCACCAAGAGACATGTACAGGAAGATTATTAGGATTACTCACAATGGCCAAAAACTGTAAGCAGTATAAATATGGGTCAACAGAGGAACAGATAAATTGAAATACAGAAATGAAAATAGCAGAAACCTGCACACGATATCATGAAGAATCTAACAGATATGCATAAAAGAAAAATATAGAAATAAACACAACAGAATGTAAATTGTTATTATTCACTTTCCACGAAGTTCAAAAACAGACAGGGTACCTTACGGTATGAGCAGTCAAAGCAGTAATTATTTTTAGCGAAGTAGAACGGATGAGGGAGCTAATGACCAAGAGGGGACTTTGAAGGTGCTGTTAATATTCTATTTCTTGAGCAGCTGCTGGTTGTGTTTGTTTTGTAATAATTTACCCAGATGTTCGTGTAAGGGTCTGTGCAGTTTTCTGTATACAAGATATGCTCCAATATTAAAGCCTGTATATAAAGCGCTGGAAAGAGACATTCAACTTTTTAAAAGTCTCTGTATGTTATACACAGAAGTATTAATGGATAAAATATTACATCTGTTATTTGACTTAAAACATTGCAGTGCCCCTCCCACCTCCTAAAGTGAGATGGATGAAATAACTGTGGAACATTGACAGTTGTCAAAGTGACAGTTCCAAGGAATTTGCTATTTTATTCTCACTTCCCTTGGGTATTTTAAATCCCATAATAAAAGAGATTTTAAAATATACAGTAATGAGTTAGAATTCTGTTGCTTCTAATTAGGCAGCTTTCAGTGCTACATATTCTGGATGAGGTTATTATATCCCAGGTCTACAGCTCCTAATTTCAATGATTTATCTTTGACAGTTGCAATTCAAGACAAACTAGTTGAGGCTGTGTCAAAACAAGATAAAATGGTCTCCTAAAAGATGGTACTGACTTGCTGGTAATCAAAGAAATGCAAATTGAAGCAGTAATGAGGTGCCATTTTGGCTTATCAAATCGGCAAAGATTTTTAAAATAGCAATATTCTATGCTGCCTAGAGTTCAGCCCAACAGACAAACTCATGCACCAATGGTGGGAGTATGATTTGGTGCAAACATTTTGGAAAGTAACATTGCAACATGATTAAAGAATCTGAAAAATGTCTGAATCTGTTGTCCCAGTAATTGCGTTTCTAAAAATTTAGCCTATGGAAATGATGAAAATTGTAGACAAATACCAAATAGGAGTGCTCATTCTACCTTTATTTGTAATACTAAGATATTATAAATTTTCAGAATGTTCCCTCCTAAGAAATGGCTACATGATTTATGATATAGCCATTTAACTAGCACTAAAGATGCTTAGTTCCGAACACTGCTAATGAACCCCAACTTACTTGAGGAATATACCCCCAACAATAGCATGGTTAAGTGCATGCTATTGCTAAAATTCTCCAGCTCAAAGGCCAGGAATTCAGTAAAGGAAGAAGAACAGATCTGCCTTGGGTTCACCAGAGCCTAAAAAGATCACGCATATCAACTGGAACGTTCGACAGCATGGCCAGTGACTGAAGAGTCATGCACCTCAATGAGTAACTTACCACGGGAAACAGAAAAGGAGAGCCTGGCATCCTCTTGGCCACCATGCTGGCATGCAGGAAGACATGCACCCATGTGAAGGAGGAAGAAGATGCAAACACAAGAAGAGATGAACACAAGAAAGCTGGGAAGTGCAAGATTCAAGGACAAAAGAGAAATGCTTAAGAGTATAACACTGGCAAAGGAATGAAATAAAGATGGATGAATATAAAGGAAGGTAACCATGCACTAAAAGAAAGAGAATTCCTACTACAGCCAGAGAGAGAATCACATTTACACTTTCGAAAACTTAAATGAGAATACGGATCAGTGTTCATCTTTTGAAGGTTGAGAGAGATTAGAAGGGGTTGCTCTACTGGCATTTTTAACAGGATAGTTCCTCATAAATGATTTGTGTAGTAAGAAGCAGTACTAAAGATTTACCACATGGAGCTGCAAGGAAAGAACAAAGAAATGAGAAAACTCAAAAAAAAAAAAAAAAGAAATGAGAAAACTCAGAGAAGGCAGGAAGGTAGACTGTAAACAGATGAAGACAAAAATAAAAGTAATTGAAAGAGAATAAAAAATCGGACAGTTTCTAGAGAAAACAAAAAGATCTGATTATAAAATTTTAAGAGCCACTGATCATACTTCACATTTGGGAGAAGGTCTATCTGAAAAGTCTAAGCCCACCACCACAAGGTGAACAAGAGATGCATGCTTTCTACAGAGTAGTAAAGAGAAGTCAAAGAAAAACATCATAAAAATCAGTAAGGAGACAACTGTGTTATGCCTAAGCCAAGATGCCAACAGACTCCCATCACTTAAAGCAATATATTAACTCCAATGTCTGAGAATACTGACAAAAAAGCAAACTCTCTGGCACATTCCTGTTAGCAAAGTCTACCCGTCATTCCTGCAGCAGACACCAATGAGTAGAAACAGCTCAACTCAAAGTGGGCAGAAGACAAGGTAAGAGAAAGATCTCGATGTAGTCAAAACACATTTTGCAAAACCACTGAGACAAAGTAAATCTGAAAGGAATAGGAGCAGTTCACAATCACAGGTCCCTAAATCAACAAACCCTGTAGCAAGTCTCTTTCTCCAGAATATTACTTATACTAATCTAGGAATTCAAGTCCCAAATATTATAGTAAACAACTTCCTTCTTGGGGAATTATTCAGATGAAAAAATTCTGTAGTCAAGAATAGTCAGATTATTTTTAACCCACCAATTAACCACCCTGTGCCTAAATTTGGCTCTGAAAAAAAGAAAAAATATAATAATAAACAGGCTTGTTAGAAGGTGACTCAGTCCTTGAAGTATGCCTAAGAAGTGTCATCTCTAGAAAGCTTATTAGCTACACATGTGTCCAGCTCATGTCTGATCCCTAAGAAAGTGAATCTGAAATGACAGCAAGACGAGCTGGAAGAAAAAGGGTAAGTGGCACTAAACTATACCAACACTAAAATGCCAATTATTCGGCCTTTCATCCAAAATCTTTCTTTGTCTACTGGGCATTATTTATTAAATAATCCAGGTATGGACATACTGTCAAAGAGTACTACAAACTCATCTCCTGAGTCATCTGCATTGTACCACAGATGGAAAAAATGACATCTAAACAAATAGAGTTAGTGAACATGTACTGTGAAGTGCTTCATACCCAGGAAGGACCTAGCTGTCAGAGCACACAGGAGAGCAAAATTAACACTCAAGATGTGCCCACAAGATAAAATGCCAAAAGGAGCCTGCTCATCCAACAATAAGGTGGTAAAACTAAAGTGACCAGTAGAAAAAGTAGCCCACATAACACAATACAAAGCTCAGAAACACATCCATGAATACAGGGAAACTTGATTACAACAGGCAGCTATTACAAACCCATTAGGGTGAAGAATGGTTTATTTGACAATGATATTCATTCACTCAATTATCTACTCAGGGAGAAAAGAATCCCTACCTCACACCACACTTTAAAAAATATACATAGATAAGCACATAGGTATGTGTATGCATGTATATATGCGTATGTATGTAAACACATATGTACAGATCTTAGTCTTTAACTTAAAAATATAAAAATGAATGAAAATTATAAACATCTCTGGAAAAAATAAAGAACCAAAACAAGTATTTTTTAACTAATTTTATTGGTATACTTTAGATCTACATAATGATCTCATTCAGAATAGGGAATTTGTACGTGTACATGATATACCTTGATTCTTTTTTCCCCAACCCCCTCCCCTCCTTTCAACCCCTCTTCCCCTCCTTACTTACAAAAGCTTTGTTTCCATTTTTTCTTTCTTTTTTTTTTCCTTTTCCCTTCCTTCCTTTCTCCCTCCCCCTCCTCTTGTTCTCCTTCCCATTTGAACATATTCTTCCTATTTCTCAATATCTATTAATACATTTTGGTCCTTATTTACCCTTTTGATTTCTTACACTAGAGAAACAATGTGATATTTAAACATGTGTGTCCAATTTATTTCACTTAAGAGTATGGTCTCAAGATGCATCCATTTAACTAGGAATGTCTCAAGTTTATCCCACTTTATGGCAGAGTAGTACTCCATTATACCAAAAAAACCATATCTATTTTATCTGCTATCTGTTTATAGGCATTTGGGCTGTTTTCAAGATTTAGTTATTACAAATTGTGCTGCTATAAACATGGGTGTACACATATCACTCTGGTATGATGCTTTCAATTTTTTCAGGAAGACACCAAGAAGAGGAATAGCTTGGTCAAATGAAACCTCTCAAAATAAGTAGTTTTTAAAAATAGAAATAGTCAAAAAAAACCTCACAAACTATTTTAATATCATAAATGAATAAAATAATAGTCAGCTGTAAAATATGTTCAGAGTACCAATGCTCATAATGGGCACAAACAAAAAATGATCTCAATGTTCACTGAATGGATTTTTTTTAAAAAACCCTGTAACATATTTCCAATGGAATTCTACAGAACAATGAAAAACCTAACTTTTGGTACACATAACATGGATAAATCTGAGACATAATGCAATCAAAGAAGCTAGACTAAAAGAAATACACGACGTGACTCAGAGTAGTAGTAGTTACCTCTGGAAGCAGGGATGACAGGGAAGAGAAACATTAAAAGTCTTTGAATGCTAGTTACACAGGTGAATTGACTTTTAAAAAATTCATCGAGCTGCACACTTAAGATGTGTATACTTTAGTGATACATATTATACTTCAGGAAAAAATTAACATTAAAAAGACTACTTACATGTAAGTTACTTTTTATAAGGTTGACTAATGATGGACTATTAACATCTGGAGCTGATAAAAACATACAGAAATGAGAAGAATATGTCATACAACCTTACCAAAGGGCAATGTGCTAATACTTGTTAGAAACCTTTACTTATAACCTCTTACCAGAGGAATGTCCCTTCTAGTCTTTATTTTAATAACCATAAATATGTGCAAAGATCTACACAAAGATCTACAAAATTTCCCACCGGCAATTAAGAGTAAATGGGTTAACAAAATCACAGCATGCTGGGGACTTAGCTCAGTGATTAGAGCACTAGCAACTATAAGGCCCTGAGTTCAATTCCCGGTGCAAAAAAAAAAAAAAAGAAGAAGAAGAAAGAAAATCACAGCAAAACCCATTTGATGAATGGCCTTGCAGCAACTAAACCTCATGTTGCAGAATATTTAAATAATGGATCGTGACATATCACTAAATAAAAGAAAAAATCAATAACCTAAGCTTCTACTTTGAAAGAAATATAAACATTAGCACACAAATCAATGAAATTGATAACAGAAAACCAATAGGGGAAAAAAATCAACTACAACAAAAAAATCCTAGTGCGGGTCGGGGGGGACCTATAACAATGACACAACTCTAGCCAGGCTAATCATGAAAAAAGAGATTAGACATAAATCACTAACACCAATTTCAGAGACAATAAAGAATAATAAAAGAACATTACAAAAACATTATAACTACAAATTTAATAACAAACTACCAAAATACACACAAGAAGAAAGATAATTTGAATAAGTCTTTACCTATTTTTAAAAATGGAATTGATAATTAATAACCTTCCAGAAAAGAAAGCATCAATTCTAAATCTAAACAGGCTGACTGCTCAATTCTACCGAACATTTGAAAAAAGGAAACAATAGCAATCCACCACAATCTCTTCCAGAAAAAAAAAAGCAGAGGAAAGACTTCTCAACTCATTTCGAGGCAATTTTTTCTGTCCTAATGCCAACACCAGATAGTCATTTCAAAAAGAAAATGGGAAATCAATCTCTCTCATGAACACAGATATAAAAATAGCCTCCACAAAATAGTAATAAGTCAAATACAACAACATACAAAAATAATTATATGCCTAATGTCCAGGTGGAATTTTTTTCAAGTATGCAAGTCTAGTTAGACTACTGCTGGGTGAGTAACACTGTACACCAACATGCTACAATTTTATCAAATGATGCAGAAAAGCATTCAACAAAAAGCCAGCACTACTCATGATAAAATTCTGAGCAAACCTGGAATAAGGGAAACCTCCTCACACAACAAGGAATATCTGTAGAAAACCTACAACTGGTACCAAACTCTGTGGTGAGAAACAGAACATATTCGTCCTAAAACTAGAAGTAGGGCAAGGATGTTCCCTCTTAGCACAATTCAACATCATACTGGAAGACCTAGCAAATACGAGACATAAAAACAACATAAAAAGTACACTGATTGGAAAGGAAAAAAAAAACTATTTTAAATTGTCTGTATAGGAAATTGCAAAGAATGGGCAAATAAAATTCCCAGGGCTAATAAGCAAGTATAGATAAAAGTTGCAAGATACAAAGTTAATACACAAAAGTCAATTGCTCTCCTATATAGTACCAGTGAACAACTGTAATTTCAATAGAAAAAAAATACCCATTTAGGGGCTGGGGATTTAGCTCAGTGATTAGAGTGCTTGCCTTGCAAGCACAAGGGCCTGAGTTCAATCCCCGGCACCACCAAAAAAAAAAAAAAAAAAATACCCATTTATTTACAAAACATTTATAATAGGAGGAAGAGGGCAGAGGAGTAGAGGGAAGTAGAGAAAGGGAAATAGGAAGACATAAATCTAACAACATACTATGCAGGATCTACATGTAGAAAACCACAAAACTAAAAGATGTGGAAGCTCTAAAGAAATGCAGAGATACTCTGTGTTCATGGATGGGAAATCTCAATATTGTTAAGGTATCACTTTTCCCCAACTTGATCAATAGATTCAACGCAATCTCAAATTCCCAGGAAGTTGTTTTGTAGATATTGATAAACTGACCTTAAAGTTTATATAGAAAAGTAAAAGATGTACAAAAGCCAGCACAGTAGTAAAGAGCAAAGTTGGAAGACTCTCACTATCCAATTTCAAGACTTATTAGAGAGCTACAGTGATTAAGACTGTAGAGATCTGGCAAAAGACATATGGATTAACAGACAGTAGAGAACAGACCAACACAAAAACATCCAACTGATTTTTTAAAAAGAGGCAAAGACAATTTAATACAGAAAGAACAGCAACAAATGATGCTAGAAAACTTGCATGTCCACATTTAAAAAAAAAGAAAAACTATGACACAGACCTTACACCTTCCACAAAAACTAACTCAGACAGGACTATCGACCAAAACGTAAAATGCAAACCTATAAAATTTCTAGAAGAAAACACAAAAGAAAATCCATGTGACCCTGGGTTTGGTAGTGAGTTTATAGATACAGGACTAAAAACACAATTCAACTTCTGTTCTAAAAAGACACAGTTAGGAGACTGAAAGACAAACCAGACTAAGGGAAGATAACTAGAAAACAAATATCTGATAAAGATCTTGGTGCCAAAATATCCAAAAGTTTTTGAAACTCAACAGTAAGAAAAACAAATAACTTAGTTAAGAAATGGGCAAAAGATCTGGACATCTTCACAAAAAATATACAAATGGCAAGTAAGTTTATGCAAAGATGTCACACTTACTTGCCATTAAAGAAGTGCAACCTAAAACAACAGCAAGATACCACTCTGCAGCAATTAGAACAGCTGAAAATCAAACAACCAGCAACCCCGAACGCTGGCCAGGATGCAGAGGAATGGAAACTCTCCTCCATCCTCAGCGGAAGACAAAATGGTACAAGCAGTTTGTTATAAAGGTAAACAGATTTATCATCAATCTAGCACTTATATTCCTACTTACTTACCTAGCTAATCTCAAAATTTATAATTACCCAAAAACCTGCACACAATTGGTTATAGCGGCTTTATCCCTCACCACCTAATTCTGGAATTGGCCACGATGTCCTTTAATAAGTGAACAGACAAACTATGGTATATCCATACAACAAGGTTTCAGTGATAATGGAGGGACTCTCCCATAGGATTCTCCTGTGGTCATCAGCATAACTACTAGATATTTTCAAAGTACACAAAATCAAAAGATGATAATTTTCTATCATGAACCAGGAACAGAAAAGAAAAATGTTCTTTATGGTAATAAAAATCTTTAAATAGCTAGCTTTGCAAGTCAATGGGGATAACAGACAAGAGTGAATGAAAAATAAGATAAAGGCTTCCCTGAGACACTGGACAACAACGGGATCGTCCCAGAACTTGAGTGCTTCATATGTTAGAAAGATGACTGACATGGCCCACGCAGGTTTTTAGTATAGTCACATATGTAGATATGTATTCATCTCTACATTTATATACATAAATATACAGAAGACAAACTCCAAAGCCAGAAAAAAAATCACAAAGACTCTAAACCTGGTAGAAATAAAGCTAATAAAGTTTAAGTTATTCAATTTATATGATTTCAACATTTCTAACCTGTCATAGGCAAAACACATTTTTCCCACTGTGTGGTTGAATGGAAAGAAGATGCAAACGCTTGAACATAAATGGAACTTATTTCAATCTAGTATTTCAGATTATGAAGAAAATAATGGCATATTTTTTTTTTGTTCCTATGAAGGCAAATCAGTTTTGCTACATATGCTGGTTTCTCGTGGGCCTGCTTCAGAGAAGCAAGTGGACTTTACATTGCCATAAATCAAACAGAACCCATACAGTTTCGACTATCTTCATTTCCCAAATGCACTAATAAAGGTTTTCAAATGTCAACTTGAGAAAGTGCTCCCGTCTTTCTGGTTGCAATAAGCAAAAGAAATGAGCTTCTAATCATTCTTTTTAATTTCCCTTTCCTCTTAAACTCTTCTTTCATAAATCAAATACAATGATTCTCATAAAAGGGTTCAATTCTAATCTCCAAAATGGTGATAGCTAGGCTAAAATGTTTAAAATAAGCTTGGAGACAAACAGCCTTGAACGATTCCATTTGGAAGAAATGAAAGAGGATGAAATCTACTAGTTGTCAAGAAAAAAAGCCACCTGGTCTCTCAGTGACTTGGGGCTAAAGTCACCGAGATACCCATTCGTGGCAATGGTTTTCAGCATTTTAAATGGCAAACTACTTTTTAAAAACACAATTTTCCTTTAATACTACAGTTGTCCCGCCTGATCCAAAGACCCCAGTGGATCCCGAGACCTCACAGAGCACCTTTTGCTACACCTACATGCACAAATTTCACGTAAATTAAGCTTGTATCACGCACTGTGGCCACAATTTTTGCAGTTTGATTGTACGACAGCAAAACCAGCATAAATTTCTTTGCACTTCTTCACAATTTCATATGCACTTACCATAGATCTTAGCAAACTCAACACACTGTACTATTCTTTCCTTCCCTTATTATGGTGAGAATGTTCACCTTTTCACTAAAAGGAAGCACTTCACAGCTTCTCTTTTGCTTATCTGAATTGCCAGCATCAATACTTCTATGTACTGGGGCTATTTTTTTGAAGGAAAATAAGGTTTCCTTGAACACAAACACTGGAGGCATGGTCAGTAACTGTCACCCTTGTAAGCTGTACAGGTGAGTGATGTGCTCCACACAGACAAGCTGTAGAGAGAGAGGTGATTCACACCCCAGACGAGACAGTGTAAGACTTCATCACACTACTCATGTACAATTTTAACACTTATCAATTGTTTATTTCTGAAATTTTCCATTTCATATTTTTGGAGAGCAGTTGACCATGGTAACTGAAACTGCAGAAAGCAAAACCTCAAGTAAGGAGGTACAACTATCCTTGAAATTTCAAAGGAAATTTCATTAAAAGCAAATTGAAAATTCTCAAAAATGTCTGTTCAAACTTGCTAGGTACCCCTGGAATATACCCGTCCCTGTTCTCTGCTGGATGAAAATCTATGATTTATGCAAACCAGTACAACAACAAGAAAAAGCACTCACTCAAGTTAGTCTGTTAAGTCACTTTACTTCCAATTCAGGGCCCAGAACTAAGGCTAGTTTTTTCTTCAGGGTGCTAGAGATCAAATTCAAGGCCTTGCGCTTGCTCACCAGGCACTTTACCCACTGAGCTAAATCCCCAACCCCGAAAAGGCGAATTTTTAAAAATAGCAGAAGAACCCTAAGGCACTGGTAAAACTATTATTTTAGAAAACAGAAATAAACATACAAAGGATGATCACATACATAATTTTTTAAAAATTATTACAATAAAAGACACATATCCCTCTCAAAATACTTCCTATCATTTTGAACACACTTATTCCATTGATTTTGTCACTTTCTGACGCAGTTCTGTAAGTTCTCTTTCTTGAGTGTCTATGAGATATAATCAAAAATTCAGCGAATGCTGCTGTCCGGTGCCACCCAAAGGAAAGTCAGATGCATAAAAATACGACACTGTGCTCATCCGCCTTATTCACCAGATCTGACACCGTGCAGCTTCTAAAGCTTCCTCAAGGTCAAAATGACCATTCAGGGCTTCAGGGTAGCCACAATAGAACAACTAAAGACATGAATGAGGACTCCAGAATTGCTTCAGAAAGTGGCAAGAATAATGAGATAAGTGTGTTTGAAGGGGGAGGAAAAATTCTGAGGGGGATTCATGGCAATGTGTCTTTTACTATAATAAATTTTAAACCCACATCGTATTTTTTTTTAATCAGCCCTTGTACATTCAGAAGA
>PVJO010014525.1:0-47982 GCA_004026905.1 Hystrix cristata | reverse complement strand
TAGGATTGGTTCTTTCTGCACGGGATGATTGGGTGGTGGGTAACGCCCCTGTGGAAATTGGTGCGACGGACCTAATTGGGGACTCTAGTCGGGGGGGAAGGGTCATTGTTTCAGCGGGAGATTCTGGCATAGAGACGGGGGGAAGGGGCTTTGTGAGAAACCAGCAACGGCCATTTTGGCATCTGGGGAGGGTCATCCTAACACTTATGTCATGGCCATATGAGGAAGCAAAATTTCTGTTGAAAGTAGTCTGCTGTTAATTTCACATTTTCCCTAATATGTGAATCTAAAAGAGCAACAACGAAAAGATGACATGAAAATAGAAAGATAACTATTACTAGACAAGAAGAAGGGAATGGGTGGGGGGAAGTGTAAGGAAAGGAGAATGTGGGAATGGGTATGACCAAAATATGTTCTCTGTAAGTATGAGAATGCCACAATTAAACCCAATTTTTATAAAATTAATATGCTCTAATAAAAATGTAGACAGAATGGTCTACAGTTCTCACCCCTTCCAGTTGGATCCTATTCAGACTCCATTTGATGTGACAACACACACATACATACACAGAGAGAGAGAAAGAGAGAGAGAGACAGCAGCAATAATTATTTGAACTCTTTGCCTCCACTGATCATGAATAGTTTTAAAACTTCTCAGATTTTCATCTGAGATGTGTGTTTTCCTGCAAGTATCTTTAATTCTTCATTTGTAAAATGGAAAAAAAAATATACAATTGTCTTAATTACAATTGTAATATTTCAGAAAAAGTTGTGAAGCATATCTGTTGTCCGAACAGTATTTTAATCCATGAACATCTGATTAATTATAGATAATTGTTGGGAAAACAAACAGCTCTCTCTCCCTTAGAGCGAGGATGTCTCCTGACATTGACGTACCTGACTGGGGTCTGATGTCTTGTAAGTCCCTCAGGGAACTGAGAGGAAAGAGACTTTAATCTTTATTCATGAACTTCTGTCTTTCTCTGAGGAAAATAAAATTTCAGATGAACTGAAATGGCTTCTGTCTTTTGAGAATGTGCCAGGGAAATGAGTTAGGATAACGACTATTATTCTGACTGCTGAGGCTCCACACTGTCATCTTCCCCGGGAAGGGCCCGCAAGCAGATGGGCCAAATGTTTAGTGAAGCAGCCTGTGATAACTCTCCTTCACAGAAGTTCAGATTCAGAGGAGTAGTTGGTAAACAGCATTCAAGACAGAAGAGGCTGCCTTGGGACTGACTCAGGAGCCAGCCAGTCCTCAGGATCTACTTCCGGTCCCAGCCTTCACACAGCAGTCCACTCGGATGATGCAGCCACCATGGAAGACGTGTTGTCGCCCGCTGCCGAGTCTTCCTGATCTCATTACACTCACAGGTATCACCAGAAGCCATCAAAGGGGCCAGCTTCTTCCATCCTGTTCATGATTTGGATGGAGCAGAGCCTGCTTCTCCAGTCACCATCACCACCATAAAATACTCTGACGGCACAGCCACTGCCTGCCATTTTGCCCAGTAATTTCCAGCACAATTTCTTAGGAGTCCAACTTCCTGGCTCACACACATCCTGTGGGAATTTGTATTCTGTCAGTTTCTTCCCTTCTCCCAGAAGATGCTTCTCTCACAAAGATATCCAGTGAGATTCTCATTCTCTGATTTAACTAACAAACCTGAGACACAGCACCAGGGTTGGAAGAGATCCACCTCTTCCAACCTGCAATCTAAACCAGGATCTTCTGTCATAGTCGCTTTGTGACAAGCTACTCTTCTTTCTAAGATCATCCACATGATTCTAGAAATGTTGGGTCTGGGCACTTGGTCAGGAGACCCACTTCCCAGGTCTGGCCGGTTCTGGACTGAGGGTGAGGAAGATGCCACACACCAAGTTTCTCTTGTAGATGGAGAAAAAAGAGCAGAAAGCAGAAAGCATAGAAAGTCAGTGTCCCATCACCACCTTGTCTAGGAACATTCAGTCCCCCTGGGAGAGGAGGAAGACAAGAGCAGGACTACCTGAGGCTGAGCTGGAGCGGCCCCACTCACCCGGGGAAATATGTTTTACTTCTGACTGTGTCCGCTGTCCCTGTCCTCTGATTATCAATGGATGTGTCTTTAAACAGCTGCAGATTCTCTGGGACTGGAGCAAGTAATGGAAGTGGTTTATCAAAGCAAATTGCCTTTTTCATCCTTTGTTTTGAAGGTGAGAATTTAGGACAATTGAAAAAGAGTTTGAATTGAAAATGAGAAAACAATAGAGAAAAATCACCAAAACCAAACACTGTTCTTCCAAACGATCAATGAGATGAATGGATTTGTAGCTAGGCTGTTTGAATAATAAAGAAAGAAAGCTCAAGTGACTGATAACAGAAATGAATGAGGAGCCATAATTACTGATCTTATGGACATTAAAAAGATAATAAAGGACCATTATGACTAACTTTACTTCCAGTTTGATAATTTGGGTATATGGGCCAATTTCTTTAAAAGCACAATTTACAAAAGTTCACATAAAGAAAATAGATGATGTGAAAATAGATAAGGTCTATGTCTAAAGAAAAAGTCGATAATTAATAACCTTCCAGCAGAAAGCCTCAGTCACATACAGATTCACTAATGAATTTTACCAAATATTTAAGAAAGACATTGGGGCTGGGGATTTAGCACAGTGGTTAGAGTGCTTGCCTTGTAAGCACAAGGCCCTGAGTTCGATCCCCAGCACCAAAAAAAAAAAAAAACCAAAAGAAAGACATTATACCAATTCTCTATAATCTCTTCTAGAATATAGAAACAGAAGAAAGTTTAACTCATTTGGTCCTACCCTAATACAGTAATGCCTCTGTTCATAAACGCTTCTGTTCACAAATAACTCAGTTCCCGAACAGAAGCATTTGGCAGAATTTTGCCTTGGTTTGTGAACTCTGCATGGGGTGAGGAACATGACCTCAGCCATCTTCTCCAGAATTGTGGAACGAATTAAGTTTGTGAACCGAGGCACCACTGTTCCAAAACCAGACAAAGACATTAGAAGAACAAAAAGCTGAAGACTAAGTATTACATGGGCATAAATGTAGAATCTTCATCAAAAATTGGCAAATCAAATCCAATAATGTATAAAAAGTATTATATACCATAACCAATTGGGATTTGTTCCAGGAATGCAGAGGAGGTTCAACATTTGAAAAAAAGCAATTAATGTTATTAACCACTTGAATTAGCTAAAGAGGAAAAATGTTATATTCTCAGTAAACCAGGAATAGGAGAGAACCTCCTCAATATGAGAAGAAACATCTACAGAAAATCTATTGGTAACATCACTTTAATAGTGAGAAACTCTGATTGAGAAGGAACGAACAAAGTATCTTTGTTCACAGATGGCATGATTGTTTATGTAAAAAGTCCCAAAGAATCAACAAAAGACTCTAGGAATTAAGTAAATTATTACAGAAATTTTTCAGCCTTAGAAGTTAATATACAAAGTATTTCTTTCCTATATGCCAATAATAACAATTGGAATTAGAAATTAAAAATACAATATCACTTATATTAGCATACAGAAACACCTAAGTATATAAATCTAACAAAATATGTAGAAGATACGTATGAGGAAAATTATGTCTCTGATGAAAGAAATCAAAGAATTAAATAAATAAATATTTCACGTACATGGATTAGAACTGTTAACAGTATTAAATGTCAGTTCTTCCAAACTCGATATGAAGATTCAATGCAATCCCAATCAGAATCCTAGAAATTTATTTTGTAGATATGAATGAACTGATTTTAAAGTTTATATAGAAAGGCAAGAGACTCAAAATAGCCAATGTAATACTGAAGGAGTTAAGCAAAGTTGGAAGATGGACATTACTTCAGGCATTACTATAATGCTACAATAATCAAAATCATGTATATTGGCAAAAGAGTAGTAAAATAAATAAATAGAGCAGAATAGTGAACCCACAAATGGACACACACCAATACAGCCAACTTATTTTGACAAAGCCATATAGGAAATGCAGCAGGGAAAGAATCACACCCCCCCACAAATATCACTGAAACAACAGGACATCCATATGCAAAAAAATTAACTTCTACCCTTCACAAAAAGTGAATTAAATGCAAAATGCAAACACACAAATCTCCTCCTAGAAGGATAAAAGAGATGCTCTTTTGTTCAGACAATGATGTTTTTAAATGTAATACTAAAAGTAAACTTCATTAAAGAAATAATTGGTAAGTTGAAATAATTAAAAACTTTTGTATTATGAAAGATAAAAGAATGAAAGAAAACCGTGAACTGGAGGAAATAATTGCAAAACACATGTCCGATAAAGGACTGGTACAATATACAAAGAACTTTTAAAACTCAACAGTAAGAAAACGACCACTTTAAAATGAACAAAATAACAAAACAGACACTTCATCGAAGAAGATATATGGATGACAAATAAGCATTCGAACAGACGCTTAATGGTGTATGTCACTAGGGAATTGCAAATTAAAACAACAAGATACCAATACAAACCTACTCAACTAGCCCAAATCCCAAGCACTGACAATATCATTTTAGGTGGGAACGTAGAAAGATTAAAGCCACTTTGGAAGAGAATTTGTACCTTTCCTACAAAAGTAAATATACTCTTACCATATGAATTAGCTATCATGCTCTGTGGTATTTACCCAAGTGAGTTGAAAATTTATGTCCACACAAAAACCTGCACAAAAATATCTATAGCAGTCTTGTTCACCATTGCCAAAGTGTGAAAGGAACCAAAATGTCCTTCGGTAAGTTATTAGACTTATAAACTGATATACATTTGGACAAATAAATAATTTAGGAATAAAAAAAGAAATAGCCTATAATGCTAAGTGAAAGAAGCCAATCTGAAAAAAAAACCTCTATAAACTACATAATCTCCACTACATGACATTGTGAAATAAGTATACTTAGGGAGATGATAAAAGATCAGTGGTTTCAGGGATTGAGATGGAGGTAAGTGAATAGGTGAAACACAGATTATTAAGGCCTCTAGACTATTCTGGATGATATTATAATGTTGGATACATGTCATCATATCATACATTTGCCAAGACTCATAGAGTGTACAACACAAAAAGTGAGCCCTAATGTAAACTGTAGACTTTCATTAAGAGTAACATATTCACACTGGTTCATCAATTGTTAACAAATGTACCTTACTAATACACGAATAGGGATAATTTGAAAGGGTGAAGTTGGAGGTGGCATAGAGGAACTCTGTGTACTGTCTACTCATTTTTTTCTGGAACTCTATAACTTCTCAAAGACTAGGGAGAAGGAAGGAGGGAATGAGAGAAGAAAAGCAGAAAAGGAGGGAGAGGAAAGGAGAGAGAGAGAGACAGAGACAGAGAGACAGAGAGACAGAGATTTGGTATTCGGTCTATACAGTCACACTTTGCCTAGAATCCTTCAACACTTTCTTTTTCAAACTATTCTGCAGACAAAGGCATCCTTCTCCTTGCTGAAATTGTGTTGCAGCTGACATTTTTCACTGATTCTAATGGCATTTCCAAAATAAAACAAGTCAAGCAAGCCAGCAGAAATAATTTCCTGTGCTATGTCAGGTCCTGAATGATCCCTATGTACCCACCACCATACATATTTTCTAATAATCACTGCAAGAGTCCCCACATGTCTAAGAAAGGGACTTAGTTCCTGGGCTGATGGTTCTGAACTCTGTTCTTCTAGCCATGGTAAGAGATATGAATGCTATTATTCTGTCTGCTTCTGGGTCCCTGTGTATTTGGAACACAGATTGTGATAGGAAGGAGATGGTCCTGTGCTGGTTCAATCCATTCTCCATCTTATTGTCTAAACGTTTGCATAATTATTTTATCTGTCTGTAAGTGGTTTTAACCCTTCTTAGTTAATTCACATATAACTTCCTTTTCTCTTTTGCTAAACATCCTTTATTTAAGATCATTCTCAAAATGAATAGATCTTACAACTCTGCTGCTGGAGATTTTTGTACAAAGTCTCTTTCAAACACTGAGACTCATTTTCGTTTATGTTTTCTGTTTGTTTGGCCTTTGTCTGTCCTTCCTGTAGAGCTGAGGATAAAGGACTGGATGGCTCCCTCATCACCACAATGACATAAATCGGGAGGAGTTTGATGTCTAAAATGGCAGAGTTGAGGGGTCAGCCAGCAACGCAATACATCCTAGCCAAAACTTGCCCACTAATACACATAGAAACACGAAGAGAAAGCCTTACCCTTCAAAGCATCATAACTAAAGGGCAATAGATAACAGAGAAAACATGGTGGGAGATTAGATGTACAAAGGGAAAAATAAACATAACTTGCTCAGAGGAGCCATAGGATCTTAACTTTCTCTAAAATTGTACTGAGTTTGGAACCGAATGTGTGCTGTCTTATTCTGTGACTGTTTGGTACCCAAAAGACACAAATAGTACATTTCTTGAATGGAAATGTAGTCCCTGCTGCCAGTGTATTCCCTGAGCACCCAGCAGAATGCCAAGCACATATAGACAAACTCTTGACAGATGAACACAATCTATCTGATTTTAAAGCCAAGTCAGGATCACCTTCTCTAAAGGGGAGATAATTACTAGCAGGCAAAGGAGCACTGAGAGTTGGCAGGTGGTATAAGACATGCCTCCTTTCTTTTTCTCCTTAAGGAAATCTCACTCCTATTCAAAATAATTCCTACTATCTCCCTTGTAAATCCCCGTGAGAGCCTCAGGCAAAGAATTTCTTCACGCTTCTTTTCTCAAATGCAGCTCTATTCCAGCATGTTTAGCACTGAAATTACTCATATTCAAGGTGTTTCTCTTCAAAAACAAAGACAGCTCATCTTTATGGCTCTGCCAGCTTGGCGCCAGAAGAACCTCACTGAAAGTTGGTTAGATTCCCGAATGAAATAATACAAATTATTATTAGGGCCAAGGTAATAGAGTTAATTTCCTGTAGACCAATTTATTTTCCTCTAATCCTGTGACAGACCCTGCCCTGAATCCTGGTCACCTTCCTAACCTTAGCAAAGTGCTCAATATGGTATGAATGTCACCAATCATAAGGGATTTCAGACCTTTGGCCGATCATCTGTCACCACTGCTAAATAACAACAGCAGCAAACAGACAGCAACAACCACAAAATCCAGTAACAATGACAAAACGCCAAATGAATGTCCTCCCAACCTCAGATGGATGGTGCCATCCTTATGAAAGCAGAGCAAGTTGTATTATTTATTTAAAGCATCAAGTGCTATTTCAAATCTGGGCGAACCCTCACTTCCCCAGGGCTCCCAGCCTACAGGCAAATTACTTATTAAATTTTATTACCCCATACGCCTGCCCACACACCACAGACAGTCCATCTCCTCAGAGTCCTGAGGAATTACTTGGGGTGTCTAGATGTGCATCTCCATTAGGCCCCTTGCTGACGACCCTGCAGGTAGAGTCCCACCGCTCTGCTTTGCTGTAGGGCTGGTCATATCCATTGTCCTAAGACTTGGGCAAGGCTGGTTTCTTGCTGGGTGTGTTCACCAGGTCCTTAGCCAAGTGGCGCCCCGGTACCATTGTCCCCTCCATCGTCTGGAAGTGAATTGGAGGCATGGCATACCTGGACCAGATGGATCAGGGGTGGAGGGCTCTGATTAGGCCTGGGAAATGCACTTACCACCATCCGTTAGATCCTTGTTCGTCAGAATCTTGCCTTCAGCTGGCTTAATCACATATGTGACACTTCACACACTCCAGGTCTGCACTGTCAGTTTGGGCCCCAATGTTGTTACTTGTTCTTGTTTTCTGAGCACAGACATTGTGGTCGTCATCTAAATTGGTTTTTGCAGCATCTAGAATTCACACAGCTGTGGAAGAAGGATACTTTTTCTAAGTACTGTAAATGGCTTCTGCAGTGACCAGCTGCAGCTCTGCTGAACTTTTCTGAACTTGCTCCCACACAGGCCATCTGTGTAACCCAGGCCTGCCATGGCAGCCCTGCAGGGTCTCAGTCTGGACACCGGGTGGTGGTCCCAGGGCAGCCTAGCACTCCCCCTTCCTGTGAAGTATCCAGATTCTACAGTATTGTTCACCACCATCTCCCCTAAATACTAATGTCTAGCCTGAAGACTCCCCAGAGGAATTTTCACAGATTTGCCCTGTCTCAGAGCTACACATCTATGCTAAGATTTGGCTCTGCCAAAGTGCCCAATATGGGGAGGCCCAGGAGGCCTTCTCTGAAAGTTGACTTTATGGACGCAGAGTAGATTCCTCTCTCCCTTCTACTTAGGAGACGCTCCCCATCTTGGGTCATCACAACTGGAGACTGTTAACTCTGCAAGCTTCTCAAAACCCAAGTCCAGGAGCCAGCTGTGGTGCTGTGACTCCCTGACCAGTTCTAGGTTGACTATTTCAGTTGAAGTGTGGTGGGGGATTGAGGCCCCATGTCCTGACTGTTGTCTATCAGAAAACAAGGCAGCTCTTTCTTCCAGCCAGGAAGGCAGCCTCAGCAGAATGCTGCATCTGTGAGGGAGAATCCAACCTTAAGAAGGCATTGGAAAATTAAAGAGGGTGTGAGCTAGGCTAGGTGCCACAAAAGAAACTTCTAGAAAATTGTTCTCCCCAAGCTGTTGCTTACCATGTGAATTATGCCCATCACCTGTCGCCCTTGCCCACTGAAGTCCCGGACCCTCCTGGTTTCTCCATGTCTGCTCACTCTGGCTGGCACCTCAGCCTTCCCACAGCCTACAAGGAGCTGTGGCTGTGATTCATTCCAGGTCTGTCTTGATGGCCTTCCTCTTGTAGACCAACTCAGTCTTCCTCACTTGCTCCTTCTGCATCTCCCTCTCTCCCCCCACTCAGGGGAAGCAAGCCTGATGAATGAGTGTCCAAGCAGTGCTTTCCTTGGAAAGACCAATTGGGAACAGAGAATGAGGCTACAAAACCTCCCACATTCCTGTCCCTCTCACACTTAGCTAAACTGCGCCTTGGGACCCCATTGAGGACTCATGAAGGTGCTTGGTAGTTTTTCTTTCCTCCAGACCCTCAAACTCGTTCTCCGCCTAGCAGACTAGACTAGCTCCCTATCACAATGGAAGGCCCAAGCCGGCCCTGAGTCCCTGGCTGACTCTCAACTTGCTTTCTGCTTCCTCCATTCCCTGCAGATAAAAGCTGTGAGTCCATGTTCTGGCTGGAAGACAGACTCTCAGAACTCTTCCTTACTTCTCTCAGGGCTGAAGTAAGACAAGCCATCAGAAATCACATTTGTGGAGGACTGGATTTGACACTGTCACTCATTAGTTGACAGCATCTGCAGTCACTAGGCCAGAGAGGAGGGAAGAACTTGTCAGAATGGGAAGCTTAGCACATGTGACACTGACAGACCTTAGTGAGGGTCTTGTCTGGGAGAGCTGAGTGGAGATGTGTCTGATCAGAGTTTCAAAGGAAGTAATGTCATGTTTTGAAGGAAAGAGACAAACAGCAGACTTCAGAGACGACTACTAGATGGAATACTTAATGGAGGATCTCCATACTAACAGAAGTGACTGACGTGTAGCAGGCATAGGGAAGGCTCACCAGGTGAAATGACCAGGACCGAGTTACATTTAAGTGATTGTTCCTGTGTGTTTGCATATTCTGTGGAGCAGAGAGTCACTGAGACCTGCCAGGTAAGAATGGGTGGAGAGACGTGTAAGGAAAGACTTCAAGAACTGTCAAGGGGTCTCTGCTGACATCCACATCAAACAGGAACAGTGATTTTACCTCAGAGGGATTTAAACACATATATAACCACTGGTTCTTCATTTTCTGGATTTTGGGACTGAGTGGGAGATCACCGAGGATGGAATCAGTAGGGTGGTGCTGCAGTTTGGATCTCGAGTGTCTCTCATGGCCTATGTGGTAACCAGTTTGGTGCCACTGGGGTGTGATGGGGCCTTTAAGAGGTGGGGCCTAGGGTTTCCTCCGGTCAGAGGGTCATGTCCCCAAAGAGGATTGTGGGACACCAGTCTCTTCCTCTTTCTTGTCCTGTCTCGGCCATGAGATGAGCACCCCCACCCCCACACACACTCCCTACCATGATGTGCTGTCTCCTCACAGGCCCCAGAACAATACAGCCTGCTGATCATGAACTGAAACCTCCAAAGTTGTGAGCCTACACCACCCTTTTCTCTTTATGAGCTGATCTTGCATCAGGTATTTTATTATAGTCATGGAAAGCTGACTAATACAGGTAGTGAGTGGAATGTGGTGAGAAAAACTAAATGGCCTATTTAGAAACTCAGTATTTCAAATTTCCTCCTAGTTCCTGAATTTCAGTGTTACTGCCATGTGAAGATGATTGTTGCTTTATAAAGAGAATAAGAATAAAGTGTTGATTTAGATTATTTTTAGATTATTTTTGTTAGTCTTTGTTTCCTTCACTGTAGTTTAATATCTAGAATATTCTAAGTATTGATGACCTATTTGAACCTCTGCCAAATACTCACATTTTGCTCTGCATGATACTTTCAGATGCCACTCTATAGGATCATGGGACTGACTATAAATAAGGAGGAAAATAAAAGGAATACTGGTGGATGCTAAGAATCTGTGTTACTGTGTGCACACATGCATGTGTGTGTATGTAGTCTGTGAGTGTGCGAGTGTACACATAAGCCAACTAGGATGTGGCCAGTTTTCAAGGAGAAATGTTGCTATGGTTAGAGCTGTCAGTTATGGTGTGATTAGAGCTGACTTTCCCACTTTTCCTTTCTGCTTTCTCTCTAACCCACTTACTCTCTAACAGGGTAAACCTCTTTTTTCTTGGTATGCTCTTGCGTACCCTCAACTCATCCTTCACACCAGAGAAGAAAAAACATATATGTGCCTATATCTATATATCTCTTTGCTACTATGCCTCACAACAAAAAAAAAAAATTTAGAAAGATGAAAATGCTGCTTTTGTTCTAAACCAGAAATCCCACCCTCTCTTGCTCTTTCAAACAAACTTAGATTTCCATTACTGGTGCTCGGGGGCTTGCCCATAAAAGACCTAAGGAGATAGAGTCTGGAGCCTGGAGCTCACGGCTGTGACTGCGGCTGTGGTGAGTCTGGGTGACGGTACAGGGACAGAGGCAGCAATGCTCTAGGACAGCTTGTGGGGACCTCACCCAGAGCTGGCTGTGACGGAAGTCCGCTAGCAGCACCTGGGTTTGGCAGAGGCTCAGAGGTAGGCAGAGGAGCAGGCGCGCTCTGCAGTAGGAAAGGAGGCCTCCTGTGCACCTGGTTGGAAACTATTGGCTTGTTGAGGACGAGGTCTAGGCAGCCAACCATGGGGTTTCCTATGTGACTAGTTAGGGCAGCACATTCAGCTTCCCCTGATTGGCCCAAAATTAGATGTGGACCCAAAAATCAGGAAAGCTGTCATTACTGATCAGTCTTGGTCATTTGGGGCTGATAATTACCAGGCTTCTCACTAGACATGGAAGTCTCACCTCTTCTGAGTCTGGCTGGCATCCGGGATGCTGTTTGAAGATGAGGCAGGAGTCGATTTTCTTTTCAGGTTGTGGTGAGAGTTCCGTTTCTTGTGGTCTGTGTCCCATAGCTACTTAGCCTTTCAGCAGAGCTGAGAGCAGCTGGAGGAAAACCAGGAGGCCTGAAATTCTGAAGGCATAGAAGTTCTGACTGGGATTTTGCCATTTTACATCGCCTCTTATGTTATCAGCCAGAGCAAGGCTGCACCTCGAGGCTTGGGACCAAGTCCCCCACTGTCCGCCCCCCCATACAGGGAGTTGGTAGCAGTGCTGGGAGCTGTTGGCTCTAAGCCCCTCCTACATGGTGGCCCTGGGACCTTCTGAGTCACAGCATGCTCAGCAAGCTAAAGGGAGCACTCCCTCTGTAAGGATGTAATTGCTCTGTAATTTATTCAGAAAAAGGGCACTGTGAACTTGCAGGGACAGGCTGCGGCATCTGGAAAACATTGGCAAGCCAACCTGAGCATGTGCCACGCTGCTCCCAGCCTCCCTGCCAACCACAAGTAATTGGCCTGAAGGTCCAACTTCAATGGAAGTAACATGGTGAGCTGTGAAAGCTGCTTTGCTTCTTAATTTGCTCTGACCTGCATTGTCTCCTTCTGTGTCAAATTCTGGGAATTTAAATAATTTGAAGTTTTCGAATAACAAAGGAAAGATTTTGTTGGTACTGAGGACTTTGTATCTGAGCAGGTGGCTGATAAAAGAACAGCTGTGAACCAGTCGATTTCACAAAGCATTTAATAAGTGATGGAATGACAAGTGAAGTGCATACATGATGGAATTCAGAACCCAGCTTTGACCTCCCAACCTCTGTGGTCAGTGTGCTGCCCACAGTCCCCCCAGAGCCCCCGCCCCGGCTCCTGGGCCTCACTGTTGTACAACTTCCCTGGTGAGAGGCACAGGGTCCCTGTCCTGCTCCTCTTCTTCCCTGGGAGCAGCTTCGGGGCAAAGACAACCATTGCTTCCACACCCTCAGCACGCATCACTGACCCTGCCCAGAATGGGGATAGTGTTTAATGCTCACCGAGGGAACACATTAGTGAATGCATGGCACAAGAAAAAGCCTCAGTGATTTGAGAATATTGAAGAAAATGTTCCCACTATCATCGTCTCTCCTTTCCTCATTTCCTGAAAAAATTCACCAGATGCTTTTAAAAAGTTTGGTCTATAGTACACGATTCACGTATTAAAAAATTGTGAGATAATTGGGTCTGAGGAGGGGACCTGCGATGTGGGATTCAGGTAAACAGAATTAGTGGCAGATCAAATTCCTCCATGAAAAAACAGTTGTGGAGAGAGAGGTGTTTGGACAAACAGCGAGAGGGAGAATTTCTGGTGGGCCCTGGTGACACTCCTCTATCGGAGCAGTGAGCAGAAGATGCAGAACAGGGCAGACTGAGACAACTGGAGACGATGCATGGGAGGCACCTCTTGGCCTTCCCGGGGGCACTGGGCAGGTAGACTTAGGCTGGAGTCACTGATTCAGGAGACAGTAGCCTTGAAATGTAACTGGAAACTCAGTGATTGCTTTTGTCCAGTTGCAGTGAGGTGCAGTAGAGAAAAAAAAAGTAGGAAGACCAGACTGTCCCCCAAGAAACGTTCATGAAAGAGACAGAAACCGACAGGCCAAGGACTGAGAAGTATCCAGAGACGCAGGAACAGCTGGGACTAGGAACCTCAGAGATGGCAAACGAAAGATGTGGCACTGCAATTGCCCCAAAGAGAAAGACGGGAGTTCCAGCCTGACCTTTATGAAAAATCCTTCCACGGATAGCTGTTTTCTGCAGGAATGAGAAAGACATGAATGTGTTCTGCTCTTAACCCTGAGTATGCTTCCCAAAGCACAGCGGACTGAACATTATAGAAAGTAGTTGAAAGCATGCTAATAGGCAGATACAAGATTTCTTCAATGGCAGAATAATAACAAATAGCAGTCGATTGCTCCAAGATAAGCCGTCACTAAAGCAAGATGCTTCTGTTTAAAAAGATCTTGGGCTTTTCTTTGTTGGGAGATTTTTGATTACTGATTCAATTTCCTTACTATGTATAGATATGTTCAAGCCTTCTGATTCCTTCTGTCTTGGTAGGTTGTATGTTTCCAGGAATTTATTTCTTCTCTGTTATCTAATTTGTTGATATATAAATGCTCATATTACTCTCTTCTCATAATTTTTATATTTTTTGTATGTGTTGTAATGTCTTTTGCGTATGATTTTATTTATTTGAGGCTTCTCTTACTTCTTAACTATTCTGAGTTTGTCAGCCCTCCTCAATTTAGGCTTGATTTTCTTGTGTTTCTATTCTTTATTTAGTTTTGTTCTACTCTATAATTTGTTATTTCTTTCTTTTGTTAATTTTGAGCTGAGTTTATTCTTTCTTTCTAGTTCTTTGAAGTATGAAATTAAGTTGTTCATTTGATATCTTTCTTGTTAAATATAGGTGTTTCTTGCTATAAAATTTTCTATTATGATTGCACTTGCTGTGTCCCATATTATCCGGTATGTTGGATTTTCATTTTCATTTGTTTCAAGATATTTTCTAATTTCCATTTTGATTTCTTCTTTGCCCCATTGATTTTTCAGGCATACTTTGTTTAATTTCCACATATTTGTGGATTTTACAGTTTTTCTATAATTATTAATATCCACTTTATTCCATTATAATATGAAAAGATACTTGGTGTGATTTAAATTTTCTTAAATTTGTCAAGTCTAATTTTCTGACCAAACAGGTCTTTGGTCCTGGAATATGGTCCTTGTGCACTTGAGAAGAATGTATTTCCTACTGTTCCATGCCTGTGCATAGATATTTGGTCCATAGGAAAGTATACATTGCTAACCATCACGAATCTTCTATTTTCTTATCCACTTTTTCAATGAGTGTTGCCAAATATTGACAGTGGCAGGCCAGAACTCAAAATTTTTAGGGTGGGACCAAAATACAGTGATACCTTGATTCTCGAACTCAATTCATTCCAAATTTTTGTTTGAACACCAAAAAGATTGAGAACTGAACATAGTTTTTAAATTTATTTATTTTTTTTTTTACCAAGAACATGTATTGGTACATTGTATATATAATGATGGCATTCATCATGGTTATTCTGTACCCGTACATGATGTATCTTGGTTTCCCCCCCTCTTCCCCACCCTTCCCTTCTGATCCCCCTTCCCTATTTACAGCAGGTTTATTTATATTTTTCCATTTTCCCTTTCCCTTTCTTTTCTTTTTACCTTCCTACTTTTCCCCCTTCTCCCTTTCTAGTTCTCCTCTTTTTTGAATATTATCTTCCTTTTATATAATATCTATTACACCTCTTTGTCCTTATTTACACTTATGGTTTCTCATATTGGTGAAACAATTCAATGTGGACTCATGAGTGTCTGATTTATTTCACTTAAGAGTAAGTTCTCAAGGTGCATCCATTTACCTACAAATGTCTCTAGTTTATCCTTTTTAGGGCAGAGTAGTACTCCATCATGTAGAAAAACCACATGTTCTTTAGCCATTCATTAATTGTTGGGCATTTAGGTTGTTTCCAACACTTAGCTATTACAAATTGTGTTGCTGTGAATATGATTGTGCATATATCACTGTGGTATGAGAATTTTAATTCTTCTGGGAAGATACTAAGCAGAGGAATAGCCGGGTCAAATGGAACCTCTAGGTGTAGTTCTCTGAGGAATCTCCACACTGATTTCCACAGTGGTTGGGCCAGTCTGCATTCCCATCAACAATGGAGGAGGATTCCTTTTTCCCCGTAGTCCCGCCAGCATTTGTTATTGGTTGATTTTTTGATAATCGCTGCTCTTTCTGGAGTGAGATGGAATCTTAATGTCATTTGGATTTGCAGCTCTCGAATGACCAGTGATGCTGAACACTTTTTCATGTATTTATTTGTCATTTTTATTTCTTCATCCGAGAAACGTTTATTCATTTCAGATGCCCATTTTTGGATTGGATCTTTAAATTTGGGATGTTTAATTTTTTTGAGTTCTTTGTATATTCTAGATGTTAGACCTTTATCTGATGGAGAGTTAGCAAAATTTTTTCCCAGTCTGTGGGTTTTTGCTCTGCTCTATTGCTGATTTCTTTTGCTGTGCAAAAGCCTTTTAATAGGATGTGGTCCCAAGTACTGATTCTTTGTATTATTTCCCATGCAGTCTGGGTTCTGTTCATAAATTTTTTCCCTACACCTATGTCTTCAAGAGTTCTTCCTATTCTATTCTCTAATAGATTTAATGTTTCTGTCTTAATGTTTAGATCTGTGACCCACTTCAATTTTAGTTTAGTGCACAGGGAGAGATACATATCTAGTTTTAGTTTTTGGCATGTGGCAAGCCAGTTTTTCCAGCACCACTCATTAGAGAGGCTATTTTTCTTCCAGTGAGGGTGTTTGGGTCCTTTGTCGAAGATGAGATATTAGAGTGTGTTTGGAGTTGTTTCTGCATTTTCTAATCTGTTCCATTGATCCTTGGGTCTGTCTTTTTGCCAGTACTGTGCTGTTTTTATCACAGTAGCTTTATAGTATAGTTTCAGGTCAGGGATTGTGATGCCCCCTGCCTTGCCCCTGTTGCTTAGGATTATTTTTGTTATTCTTGATCTCTTCTGGTTCCAGATGAATTTCATGATTGTCCTTTCTAATTCTGTGAAGTATACTAATGGTATTTTTTTTGGAACTGCATTAAATCTGTATAATAATTTAGGAAGTATGACCATTTTCAGTATGTTGGTTCTTCCTACCCAGAAACACAGTGTATCTTTCCATTTTCTGACATCCCTTTAAATTTCCTTTTTAGAGTACTGTAGTTTTCAATGTAAGGGTCTTTTACTGCCCTTGTTAGATTCCCAGGTATTTCATTTTTTTTCGATGCAATTGTGAAAGGTATATCTTCTGTTATTTCTTTCTCAGTGAATTTGTTATTTGTATATAGGAATGCTATTGACTTTTGGGTGTTGACTTTGTGTCCAGCTATGCAACTGAATCTAGTTATTAAGTCTAGAAATTTTTTGGTGGAATTTTTGGGGTCTTCTATGTAGAGTGCCATGTCATCCACAAATAATGATAGTTTAACTTCTTCCTTTCCTATCTTCATTCCTTGTATTTCTTTCTCTTGTCTAATTGCTCTGGCTAATGTTTCTAGAACTATATTGAATAATAGTGGTGATAGTGGGCATCCTTGTCTTGTTGCACATTTTAGTGCAAAAGCTTCCAGTTTTTGATCATTTAGTGTGATGTTGGCCATTAGTTTGTCATAGATGGTTTTTATCAGATTTAGGTATAGACCATCTATCTATTCCTAATTTCTGTAGTGTTTTTATCATGAATGGGTGTTGGATTTTGTCAAATCCTTTTTCTGCATCTATCGAGATGATCATGTGATTTTGTCTTTGATTTCATTGATAAGGTGTGTTACATATATTGATTTGCATATGTTGAACCATCCCTGCATTCTTGAGATGAATCCTACTTGGTTGTAGTGTATAATTGTCTTGATTATTCATTGCATTCTGTTTGCCAGTATCTTGTTTGGAATTTTTGCATCTATGTTCATTAGGGAAATTGGCCTATAGTTCTCTTTTTCAGTTGGATTCTTTTCTGGTTTTAGTATCAGGGTAATGCTTGCTTCCAGGAGTGATTTTGGAAGGACTGCTTCCTTTTCAATTTCATTAAATAGTTTGAGGAATAGTGGTATTAGATCATCTATGAATTTCTTGTAGAACTCAGCTGTGAAACCATCAGGACTTGGGTTTTTCTTTGTTCATAGGTTTTTAGTTACCTCTTCAATTTCATTGGCTGATATTGGGTTATTTAGTATTTGTATCTTCTCTTGATTATTTTGGTAATTCAAATGTTTCTAAGAATCTGTCCATTCCTTCAGTGTTTTCCATCTTGTTTGAATATAGGTTCTTGAAGTAGGTGCTGATGATCCTTTTGATTTCCATAGGGTCAGTTTTTATTTCACCCCTTTCATTTTTTATTGCATGAATTTGGGTCTTTTCTTTCCTTTTTTTTGATAAGATTGGCTAGGGGGTTATCTATTTTGTTGTCTTTCAAAGAACCAACTCTTTGATTCGTTGACTCTTTGTATTGTTTTCTTAGTTTCAATTGCATCAATTTCAGCTCTGATCTTAATAATTTCCTCTCTTGTACGAGCTTTAGGTTCGATTTATTCTTCTTTTTCTAGACATTTGAGGTTCAACATTAAGTTGTTTATTTGAACTCCTTTTGTCTTCCTGATGTGGGAGTTCAGTGCAATAAATTTCCCTCATAGCACTGCTTTTATTGTGTCCCATAGGTTCCAGTATGTTGTATTGGTATTATCACCGAACTTTATAAATTGCTTAATTTCTTCTGTGACCCAACTGTTGTTCAGAAGGATGTTATTTAGTTTCCATGTGTTTATGTGGTTTTTTGTTTTGTTTTGTTTTGTTTTTGGTTTCTGTTGCCATTAAATTACAGTTTCATTACACTATAGTCCAATAGTATGCATGGGATAATTTCAATTCCCTTACATTTACTTAAGTATGCTTTATGAGCTAGTACATGGTCTATTTTGGAGAACGACCCATGTGCAACTGAGAGGAATGTATATTCTGCTGTTGTAAGGTTGAACAGTCTGTAGACATATGCTAAGTCCATTTGTTCACAGATTTGATTCATTTCTGATATTTCTTTGTTAATTTTTTGTCTAGTTGATCTATTTGTGACAGTGGGGTATTTGAAGTCTCCCATTATAACTGTGTTAGTGTCAGCCCTTTGTGTCCGAGGCAAGATACAACACATGACTCACACTTAGCCCGTACAGGTTTTTCAAGTCAAATTTTTGGTTCAACTGTCGAGCAAAGTTACAAATACTGAGCAGATATTTTCTGAATTTTGCTGTTTAAGTAGTGGAAAGTTTGAGCATGGAGCTGTTCACCAACTAAGGTATCACCGTATAGCATAAGATCATACAACTACCTGAAGGAAACTCCAGCCCAGGAGTCAGGGTCTCCTGTGGATTGAAATTTCACAAGGCAAGCTAAATGGCTATTAGATATGTTTCATGCTTCTGTATTGACAAATCTTTCTAATTACCTAAATGTTCAAGAAGAGCTCTGGCCTGTTCATTTTCCTCACTGGAGCATATCCAAGTGGGAAAGTCAGTCCCCTGCCTGTCTCCCACTGGGATTCTGTCCTGCACCATGAAGAAACTCATAAGTGTCATCTGCACTCCTCAAGGCGGTCCCCAGACCACCCCCAGTCCTGGGGTGCTCAAGCTGGTGGACAGATCTTGTCTTCAAGAGAGCAGACCATGGAAGACACTCACACAGCTCCTGAAAATGTTCTGGAAGCCAGCCGTGCAGGAATTCTTGAGTCCCAATTACACCGAGAGCAAACTAGGACTGGGGGCTAAGGGGTCATGGCCCTTGGCTTGGGTGTCCCTTTTCCCCACAGCTGGAGGAACAGGCGGGGGAGGGGTCAGAGGTGGAAGGCAAGAACACAGCCCATGTAGTGCATGTAAGAGAGCAGTACTGGGCAGCAGATTAACAACTCTGAATGTTTTTCTTTCCAATGTCCTTGCATTTCTAAGAAATGTTTGATGAGGCTTGAGTTACAGTTTTAATGCATAGACATTTATCACAATTATGTCGTACTTTTAATCAAAATGACAGGGTGTATTAGACAGGTTTCTCCAGAGAAAAGGAACCCAGAAGAAATAGAGATATGTGTAGATATGGATACAGATATAGATATATGAGGAGGGATTTATTAGGGGAACTGGATCATGTGGTCACAGAGGTTGGGAAGTTCCATGATGGGCCATCTGCAGGCTGGCCAGGGGATCCCGGGAGTGTGGTGGCTTAGTCCAAGTCTAAAGGCCTCAGAACAGGGAGCTGATGATATGACTCTCCAGCTGAGGCCAAGGCCTGAGAACCCAGGGCCACTGGTGTGAGTTCTAGAGTTCAAGACTGAGGAGCCTGGAGTTCTCATGTTCAAGGGAAGGGGAAGTAGAGTCTGGCTTAGGTCCAAGAGACAGAAAAAAGAATCCCTTTCCCTCCATCTGGTTCTGTCTAGGCCCCCGCCATGGATTGGTGCCCACTCACAATGAGGGCAAATCATCCCACTCAGACCACCCACTCAGGCCAGTCTCCTCAAGAGACACCCTCAGAAACACACCCAGAAGTGAGGCTTCACCAGCCCTCTAGTTCTCCCTCAGTCCAGTCAGGTTGACCTTGAAATGAACCACCATACAGAGCCTTCTGTTTTATGAGAAAGACAAAGAATAAGTTCACTGGTTTTGAAATCTCAAGTGAGAAATTGTATCTATGGGGAGGGAGGCCGGCTGGTAAATTAGTCAGTTTTCCATCACTGTGATAAAATACCTGAGATAAGCACCTTCGAAGAGGACAGATTTATTTTGGCTTCCAGGTTCAGAGGTTTCAGTCCATGGTCAGCTGGCTCCATTATTTCTGAGTCTGTGGTGAGGCAGAAACATCAGGGTGGAAGAGTGTTGTGGAGCAGAGCTGCTCGCTTCATGGCAGCTGGGAAGCAGAGAGAAATGGAAAGAGCCAGAGAGAAAGAGGCCAGGATAAAATATAGTCTCCAAGGTCATACTCTCTTGATCTACTCCCTTCAACTAGTCCCCTGCTTCTTCCAACACTATCTAATAACATCATTAAATTATGATCTTATCAATAGATTAATCTGCTGGTAAAGTTGGATTAGAACCCTCACGATACAATCATATTCTAGAAGAACTTCTTTTGAATATAAGAGAGTTTTGGGAGTCATTTTAGATCTAAACCAAAACAACTAGCCATCTAATAAAATGTAGAAGCCATGTATTTCAGCTTATTCATAATACAATCACTGACTAATGTGAAATAATGTCATATCTTTGCCATTTGAGTTGCGGAAGAGATGGAGAGATGATTTCCTGTATGGGGTCTGGGGCCATCACACATATGATTTTTATTTTTCTTCCCCATAGAAAGGATATGGGATTAGAACTCCTGTTTGCTTTCTTTTATGTTTTCTATTACAAAATAAAAAGGGAAGGGGCCAGGTATGTAGCCCAGTGGTAGAGTGCTTACCTAGAATCCACAAGGCTGTGGGTGCCATTTCCAGAACTCCCCCAAACTAAATTAAATTAAATTAAAAGGGTGAATTAAGAGAACAGACTCCTGCATTTCCCAATGCAGACCATAGCAGTGACTGTGTCACACAGGTCTACAGTCTTTACCTCAAGGGGAGAAAAGTGTCATGAAGGGCAGAATATGACCCCTTCTATCCAAGGCACTGAAGTTGCTCCCTTGTGGTCCCAGGGTGCTACCTTTGTGCTCTGATGAAAACGTCTCTGTCACCCATGTCCGGCCAAACATGAGAGGAGCATCTGCTTCCATCTCAGGTCTTTTAGGCAGCTGAAGATTCCCCCACCTGATAGGACTGATGGGGTGGGGAGAGTGCTGGTGGCATCTCCACCTTCCTTATCCTACACTGATGAAGACACGTGTCTATGGGGAATTTTTGACTTATCTCTATATTTTAATCTCTTTTAATTTTCACTTACTGCTGTTTAAAAAATATTACAATATTGTCTAGAGCCTCAACTTGCTCCTAGAAAATGGATTAGATGTAACTTTCCCTCGTCTCTCCACTAAGTATCTGGTTGTTATCTATAAAACATGCATAATAGATGCACAAATTCAAGAAAATCATAAAAAAATAAAAGGCAAATCACAGAATAATAGAGAGCAGTCAAAAAATCATATATCTGATAAAAGTCTCCTTTCCTAAATATATAAAGAAAACTTACGACTTAACACTAAAAAGACAAACCAATTTAAAAATGGACAAAGGGTTTTAGTGAACCTCTTCCCAAAGAAAATAAGCCAAATGAGCCAATGAGCACACAACAGAATATTCAACATCATTGGTCTTATGGGAAATGCAAAACAAACAAAGATTAAAACTAAAAAGACAGATAATCACAAGTGTTGGAAAGGAGGTAGAATACTTGGAGCCCTCATGCATTGCTGATAAGAATGTAAAGTGGCACAGCAACCTTAGAACAGAGTTTGGCATTATCTCAAAAATTCAAAAATAGAGTTACCATATAACTCAGAAACTCCAAGGTTATTCATAGAATAAAAGGAACAGAAACATACATTCACACAAACACTTGTACATGAATATTTTTAACAGTGTGATTCATATTAGCAAAAGAGTGACATGTCCAACTGATGAATAAACAAAGTATGGCATATTTCTACAGTGCAATATTATTTAGTTCTAAAAAGTGCAAAATACTGATTTATAGCCAAGCATTGCAGCACACTCCTAAAATCCCAGCACTCTAGGAGGTTGAGGCAGGAGGATTATAAGTTTAAGCCCAGTCCACGGCAAGAACCTGTCTCAGAAAAAGAGGGACCAGTGCCCATGATACAGCTTAGTGCTGAGGCCCAGGATTTAATTCTCAGTACCATGAAAAAACAAAAAAGCCCTGATTCATGCTACATGGCTGAATCTTGAAAACATTACGTAAAGTGAAAATCAAGCAGACACAAAAGTCAACACATCATATTCTTCTATTCCCATAAAATGTCTAGAATAATGCTGGTGGGGGTGGTGGGAGGTAATAGGAAGTGATTACTGAGGTTACAGGATTTCTTTATGGGGTCCAAAAATGTTCTGAGATTAGATGACGGTGATGGTTGCACCTTGTGAATATTCTAAAACCACTAAGTTGTATAATTTTGAAAGGTGAGCTTTATGCTGTATTAATTACATCTTACTTAAAAGCAGCAGCATAGAAGACTCTGAAAGGTGGAGAGAAGACTGACTGACCAGGGACCTTGGGTCAGGGAATAATGATGGGATGGTGAGTTCTCTGGGTTCTTTCTTCCCTCATATGTCCTAGACATTGAAGAACTGACAACCCAGCAATGCGAAAGAGCAGACAAAGTGTCCACAAGGGTCTGTTCTCTCTATCTGAAAGGCCAGGAAAAGGATAGCCAGCACTTTGGAAAGAATTTAGATAAGTCCAGGCCTATACCACAGAGCACTTGTGGTCCTCTCACCACCCACCAGCAAAGGCCAAGTAATAATCAGCTTTCAGCCTCAGGGCTGCAGCAAGGTATCTCAGCATCCAGAGGTGGTTTCAGAGGAAAGTGGAGTAAGAACTCCTTTTAGGGAGTGATTGAAACCACTCCCAACACACCTCCACTGGTCTGACCATAAAATGTCAACTTGAATGGATTAAGAAATGCCTAGCAGATTAGTAAAGCACAGTTTTATGTATGTCTATGAATGACTGACATGCAGTCAGCAAGGCAAGGAGGAAAGACCTCCTCCAGTTGTAGGTGGCACCAACCAAGAGGCTTGTGGCCTGGATGGAATAAAAAAGGAAGGAAAGAAGTCTGCCCATTTTGGAAGTGCTCTAGTTTTCTTGAGTGGGTTCATCCTTTACTGTTGCCTTTAGAAAACAATCTCCAGTTTCTTTGGCCTTCCAAAGCAGACTTGCAGCCATGACTCTGCGTGCAGCTTCCAGACCTTTAACCGTGGATTCGTGCTTCATCCTTGATCCCTCTTACTCTGAGGCTAGCATCTTCTTGGGCTGAGAAGCTACTGGATCCTGTGGCTCCCCAGCATGCAGCCAGCTATTGTGACTTCTTCTGCCTCTGATCCCCCAGGTGACCATTGTGGGCTCCCCTGCCTCTGATCCCGTAGGCCTCCCTGATTAATCCCCTTGCATAATTATACATATATTTTCTATTCTGTTCTTCTGATACACCCACCTGCCAACACAATGTCAGTGGAGCCCTCGCATAAGCCTGGATTCTACTCCTATTCACCAGTACCTTCAATCTTCCTCTCTAGTACCAGAGTAGTATCAGAGGAGGCCTGATAGGGAATGGAAACTTTCACTATCACCAAGTGGCAAGGAAGCCACCCCACCATGGCATCTGTGAGACCACGTGAGGGGTCCAAATGCATGTCCCTTCCCAGCAGTGGTGAAGAGCTCTCCCTGCACATGCGCTGACCGGCCCACACCAACCTGTGCCTGAGCCAAGTGGTGCTGAGATGGCACTTTCCTTCTCCCACACGTGGTATCGGAGGAGGTCAGACAAAAGAGAAGACTTAACTAAGACCCATTCTCCATGCATAATAGGAAAGCACCCTATTTTCAACAGAAAAATCTCTCATCAGAGAACCAGGGTGATCTCAAGCTGAATGAAAAATGATCAGCTAAAAGACAGAGATTGATAGTGGATTAAAAAACCAACCCAATTATGCATTGTTTGTCAGAAACTCACTTAAAGGAATAGAAAAATGTATCATAAAATGCCAGTGAAATATAAGCAAGAGTGGCAACATTAATATATAAAGTAGCATGTAGAGAAAAGAAAATTACAGGAAAAGAGACATATATTTATGATAAAAGCTTAATTCACCATAATATGTAGCAACCCTAAAGGTATGTGCATCAAACCACTGAGTTGCAAAGTGCATGAAGTGAAAATTAACTGAAGTAAAGTGAGAACTGCAAGAACTGGACAAATCCACAGCTATAGCTGAAACTTCAATATCTTTCTCTGAGTAATGGACAAATCAACTAGGAGAAAGTAAGCAAAATGTAAAAGAGGTTATAAAAGAATCCTGGACAATATCCTCCATCAATAAGATCTGATTAATGTTTATAAAATCCTTCTGTGCGGGCTGGGGATTTCGCTCAGTGATTAGAGTGCTTGCCTTGCAAGCACAAGGGCCTGAGTTTGATCCCCGGTACCACAAAAATAAATAAATAAATAAATAAATAAATAAATAAATAAATAAATAAATAAGTTAAATAAAATAAAATCCTTCTGTGCAAGTACTCTGGGGAATAGACTGAAAACACAGCCGGGAGACTGGGAGAAAATAGTTGCAAAACCTTGTCTCCAGTGAAGGGCTGCATTTATATTCTAGAACTTTGAACTCTCAAAGGTCAAACAGTCCAAAACCAAACAATTTAAGAAAGATGGGCAAAAGTTTCAGAGACATACCGCTGAGAAAATGGCAAATTAGAACATGAAAAAATATTCAGCATCACCAGCCACTGGCGTTATCACTACACACCTATGAAAATAAATTTTAAAAATAGTAAAACCCCAAACATTGGCCTGGAAATAGAGTAACAGGACCAGTCACACGTTGTTGGTAGGAATGTTAAAATGGTATTACTCTGTGAAAAGTTTGTCCATTTCTTTAAAAAAAAACAAAAACTATACCTACAATTATATATGCCCTAGTAATTGCTTGCCTGGAAACTCATTTCAGAGAAATGAAGATTTATGCTCACAAAAAATATGTACACAAATGGCATGGGCAACATTGTTTATGTAACAAGAAACCGAAAACAATACAGATGTGCTTCGAAGGGTGAACGGTTCGTTGAACCATGGTATGTCCACACCATGGAATTCCATGCGTCAATAAAAAGAGAAGTATTAATATGCTCAGCAACCTGACTAAAACCAAAGAAAATTAGGCTTAATGAGAAATATATTTTTAAATCCTAGAAGTTTGTATGCTATATGATTCCATTTATGTAACACTTATGAAAAGACAAAATGATAGAAGTGGAGAATGGATTAGTAGCTGTGGAATGAAAGTGGGTGTGTCTATGAAAGGGTGATGTGAAGTATCTTCACACTGAGGAAAATGTTCCACATCTTTCTGTCACTGCGTAGATGTCCCAGTGTGGGTTGGGGACTACGGATCTGCACAGAGTTACTATTGGGAGTCACTGCGTAAAGGATACATGGTGTCTCTCTGTGTTTTTTTTTTTTATAACTACATGTCAATCTGATTTTTTCAATATTAAAAAGATTAATTGAAAAGCATATGGTCTAACCTTGTAAGGTTCAGTCCAAATCTTTTAAGCCCTAGAAAAATGCACCTTGAAAATCAGTGGAACAAGGGGTGAAAGGAGTTTTAGTAATTATTCCAAACAATTTTAATGACTTTTAAAATAGCTTTAAAAATTAAAAAATTCTTTACAAATGCAGACACCCCTCTGTAAGCCTCAAGGTAGAAAATCTTCCTTGTCTTTAGATCTTCTTGTCTTTAAAGTGTTGCATTCTGTGATCTTTTCAACATCTAACAAAGTAATTTATATGTAAACTATGTATATATATATATATTTAAAAAGACTTAAGTACTCAAAACTGGACATTTTCCTTCTTCTGACTTTAGTACTGTAGACATGAAAAGAAACATAGCTATTTCTGGCAGGTATAAAGTGAAGCTTTAGGACATTAATTTTAAGTGTATCTGTTTGTCTTGCTACTATATGATGTCACTTCTCAAGGCCATCAAAGGCAGCCATCTCATTTATTCTGCTCCCCAAGCATCTTACCACCTACACTTGGCCCTGTGCTGACGAAAATGATTTAACTTTTTTCTTTTCTTCTCAGTTCAAAGTTGTGTTAAAATCACATGCTCTAAAGCAGCCCATAATGGCAGACAGATTTTGTCTTGGATTCAAAACTGGGCAAAGTTGGTCTTTGGTCCAACCAACTTTTTTCTTCCTGGTTCTTCTACATCCTCTGTAAGGACGGCAGTCTTCTGCAGTCTATGTCATCATTTTACTGCCCAATTCATATTTGTTAAAAATGTTAACATCTCAAGATAAATGAATGAAACCCAGGAAGGAATGGCTTCTGATCCATATTTCTTTGTGACTCTGCAGACAGCTACTGGGGGAAAAAAAATTGAAACACTGATGTCACGTATCTGGCAGGCAAGAACGTTTGTGCTCTAGGGTCATGGACTTTTCCTAGGCAATCTTTCAAGTTCTGCCTGAAACTCAGAACAGGAAGGCATATTGAAAAGCTATGGCACATCACTAGCTTAATATAAATTAAATACAGAAAAAACCCCAGACCCTTTCTTCCTTCTCACAGTTAGGATGCTCTGTATTTCACAATCCACTGACAAGGTTCTGGGTAATCAAGCAGGCCATTATGGAGTTATTATTTCTCTTTGTTCAGCAACCTGAGTGATTATAAATAAGGAAATAGTAAATTTGTGATCGTATTCTCAGAGTCTTCAGAATATTTCCTGTACTTGCTGTTTTCAAAGTGACTTTGGACTGATACACATGAGCATATGCAACATACATGCATATACACATGTGAATATGTTATATTAAACAAAGTTCATCATGCATTTCTGATCCCCAGACTTCCTCACTGACGACCACTATTCTGGAATGTGTCACACATACAGAAATTCAACTGTGTCTCGTGGGAAGATATCTTGAACATTAAGTATTATCCCACATTCCCTGATCCCTCAATAAATGCTTATTGACTGAATTGCAGAGTAAAATGTAGCAACATAAAAAAAATTCCGTGTTCATTTTAAATATTCATTTAAAAAATATGAACCATAAATTTTTTTCCTACATCTATGTCTTCAAGAGTTCTTCCTATTCTATTTTCCAGTAGATTTAGTGTTTCAGTTTTAATGTTTAGATCTTTGATCCACTTTGATTTTAGCTTAGTACATGGTGAGAGACATGTATCTGGTTTTAGTTTTTGGCACGTGGCAAGCCAATTTTTCCAGCACCATTCATTAGAGAGGCTATTTTTCTTCCAGTGAAGGTGTTTGGGTCCTTTGTCAAAGATGAGGTATTTAAGTGTGTTTAGAGTTGTTTCTGCATCTTCTAGCCTGTTCCATTGGTCCTCGGGTCTGTCTTTTTGCCAGTACCATGCTGTTTTTATCACAATAGCTTTATAGTATAGTTTCAAGTCGGGGATTGTGATGCTCCCTCCCTTATTCCTGTTGCCCAGAATTGTTTTTGCTATTCTTGGTCTCTTCTGGGTCCAGATGAATTTCATGATTGTTTTCTCTAATTCTGTGAAGTATGCTGTTGATGTTTTGATTGGAACTCCATTGAATCTGTATAGTAATTTAGCCAGTATGGCCATTTGCACTATGTTGGTTCTTCCTACCCAAGAACACAGGATATCTTTCCATAGTCTGATAGCCCTTTCAATTTCCTTTTTTAGAGCACTGTAGTTTTCAATGAAAAAATATTTTACTTGCTTTGGTAAATAGATTCCTAAGTATTTCATTTTTTGGATGCTGTTGTGAAAGGTATATCCTCTGTTATTTCTTTCTCAGTGAGTTTGTTATTTGTATATAGGAATGCTATTGACTTTTGGGTGTTGTGTTTGTATCCAGCTACACAATTGAATTTAGTTATTAAATCTAGAAGTTTTTTGGTGGAATTTTTGGGGTCTTCTATGTAGAGTATCATGTCATCCACAAATAATGATAGTTTAACTTCCTTTCCTATCTTCATTCCTTTTATTTCTTTCTCTTGCCTGATTGCTCTGGCTAATGTTTCTAGAACTATATTGAATAATAGTGGTGATAGTGAACAGCCTTGTCTTGTTCCAGATTTTAGTGCAAAAGCTTCCAGTTTTTGGCCATTTAGTGGGATATTGGCCATTGGTTTGTCATAGATGGCTTTTATCAGATTTAGATATAGATCATCTATTCCTAATTTCTGTAGAGTTTCTATCATGAATGGGTGTTGGATTTTGTCAAATGCTTTTTCTGCATCTATTGAGATGATCATGTGATTTTTGTCTTTGATTATTTTGATATAGTGTATTACATTTATTGATTTGCATATGTTGAACCATCCCTGCATCCCTGGGATGAATCCTACTTGGTTGTAGTGTATAATCTTCTTGATAATTCGTTGCATTCTGTTTGCCAGTATCTTGTTTAGAAATTTTGCATCTATGTTCGTTAGGAAAACTGGCCCGTAGTTCTCTTTTTTGGTTGGATCCTTTTAAAATTTATGAACAGACCCCAGACTGCAGAGGAAACAATACAAAGAATCAGTGCTTGGGACCACATCCTATTAAAAGGCTTTTGCACAGCAAAATAAATCACCAATAGAGCAGGGCCAAAACCCACAGACTGGGAAAAAATTTTTGCCAGCTGTCCCTCAGACAAAGGTCTAACATCTAGAATATATAAAGAACTCAAAAAAATCAAACCTCTCAAATTTAAAGACCCAATCCAAAAATGGACATCTGAAACAAACATACATTTTTCAGATGAAGAAATAAAAATAGCAAATAAATATATGAAAAAAGTGTTCAACATCACTAGTCATTCAAGAGACACAAATCAAAACAACTCTAAGATTCCATCTCACTCCAGAAAGAACAGCTAAAAAAAAAAAAAAAAAACAGAAAGAACAGCTATTATCAAGGAATGAACCAATAACAAATGCTGGTGGGGCTGCGAGGAAAAAGGGATTCTCCACTGTTGGTGGGAATGTAGACTGGCCCAACCACTGTGGAAATCAGTGTGGAGATTCCTCAGAAAACTACACCTAGAGGTTCCATTTGACCCAGCTATTCCTCTGCTTGGTATCTTTCCAGAAGAATTAAAATCATCATACCACAGCAATCCATGCATAACCATGTTCATAGCAACACAATTTGTAATAGCTAAGTGTTGAAAACAACCTAAATGCCCAACAACTAATGAGTGGCTAAAGAACATGTGGTTTTTCTATATGATGGAATACTACTCTGCTCTAAAAAGGATACACTAAGAGACATTTGTAGGTAAATGGATGCACCTTGAGAACTTACTCTTAAGTGAAATAAATCAGACATTCATGAGTACACGTCAAATTGTTCCTGTGATATGAGAAAACATAAGTGTAAATAAGGACGAAGAGGTGTAATAGATATTATATAAAAGGAAGATAATATTCAAAAGAGAGGAGAACTAGATAGGGAGAAGGGAAAAAAGAAGGGAGGTAAACAGGAAAGAAAGGGGAAAGGGAAAAAAATGGAAAAATGTAAATAAACCTGCTGCAAATAGAGAAGGATGGGGGAACGGAAGGGAGGGATGGGCAAGAGGGGGGAAAACCAAGATACATCATGTACGGGTACAGAATAACCATGTTGAATATGATCATTATGTATACAATGTACCAATACTTGTTCTTGGTAAAAAAAAAAAATATGAACCAGGAGACCCCATAATGTTTATCTCCACTGTGACACTTTATGAACTCTTCGACACGAAGGACCAGTTCTCTTTATTGACAAACTCTTGCCCAGGGCCCGGTCCTGTGTCATGTATGCGGGGCTACTCCGCAAATATCTGAGGAAAATGAGTAAGCATGGCATGGAGAATTTTGGGTTGGGAGCCTAAATGGATAGTGATGTTATTAACTGATAGAAAGACTAGAAAAGGAGCAAAAAGTGCAGATAAACAATTGGTACAGTCACTTTGGAAGAAAGTTGGCGGTTTCTTACAAAACTAAACATCCTCTTGGCATTTACTCAGAGGAACTGAAAATTTAGATCCACACAAAAAAACTCACCCACAGATATTTACAGCTGTTTTATTCATAACTACCAAAACTTGGAAACAAAAAGGATTTCCTTCAGACAGTAAGTGAATAGATATACCTCAGTCCATCAGACAATGGCATATTATTTATTGCTAAATGAGCCATCAAGCAATGAATGGATAGGGAGGAAACTTAAATGCTTGGTACTAAATGACTGAAGTCAGACTCCAAAGTCTACCTACTATAAAATTCCAAGTATATAATATTCTAGAAAAGGCAAAACCATGGAGATAGCAAAAAGATCAGTAGATACTGGAGATCGGGGGAAAGACAAATAAATAGGCAAAGCATAGAGGAATTTGGGAGAAGTGAAAATATTCTGCATATTATGATGAGGGGTACACGTCGTGAGACAGTTGTCCAAACCCACAGACTGTACACCACGGAGACTGAAGCCTCAGGCGATCTGGGAACTCTGGGTGAGGTCCTCCATTCTAATAAACAGGTCTCTGCCATGGAATATGGGTAATGTGGGACACTGTGCATATGTGGAGACCGAAGATAGATGGAAATCTCTGTGCCTTTTGCTCAGTTTTGCTATGAATTTAAAGCTGCTCTAAAGAATAAAGTCTATTTAAAAACAATGATGAATTTGAAGCACCTATGGGAATTTGAAGAAGAAGGGAGTTTCCACAGGCTTGAATATTGCAGAAAGAGCAAATATAAGAGGGCTAAAAAGTCAGAGTCATCACTGATCATTAGACGATTGTTGGTTACTATGGCAATAGCAATTTCAGAGGAGTGATGGGACAGAATACACCACCACCACACTCGCCCCCTAAATTCTGGCTGCTGTGTCTCCTCCCAAGCTGTGCATTTCTCCATTGCATTTAACACTCTCTAATGTTATGGTGCTTCTTGTTGGGTTGTATATTGTCTGTCTATGGAGGCCAGCAGAACTGCCCACTGAATTTCTATGTGAGCCAACCCTGCTTTCCTGGGCAATGGGCCAGTGAGGATGAAAGGCTACCCTTGAATTCAACTCTCTAGAGACAAGGGGACCCTGGGTCTTAAAATGCAGACCGGCTGGTGATTTCTAGCTCTCACCTGAGGGACTGTTGCCTAAGGTCAGACTGCTAGGTGCCTGAACCACAGATTTACTCTCCCAGGCAAGGTTGCTCTCATTTCTACCTAATAAAATGGAGGCCATTTAGGCCGGGTCTGTGCTGAAACACTGGCCCACAAATGACCAACAATGACCTGCCCCCAAACATTTCTCTGGGGGATGCAGTGAGGATGAGGGACAGGTGACCTGTAGCTCTTATGCCCGTGAGTTCCAGATGGCACCAATGAGAGCCCACGTCACTGTAAGATAGAGCTGGAGGTGGGGCAGAGGTTACTGTCCCAGAGGTTGGCAGGAGACAGACTGGACCACCTCAGAGATGTGAGACATCCTGTTGGATGTCACTGGGAAGCTGGCCGTGGGGTCTCATTTTCTGTGACCACAGGCATTCCTTGTCTGACAGGGCAATGTGGTCCCCACAGCTGCCTCAGCTCATTGTGTAAGCAGGAGACCATGTTCACCTGCTCATTATGGGCTGTAGATGAATACAGGTGGCTGCCGTGTGGGAGCCACAGAAGCCCCCCACCACCGCTTGTATTCATCTATGGGAGGAAGCTGGACCTGCTTGCTGCAAGATGCACCATTGGAATTCCAGCCAGTGACAATAGACACTGTGCCTCATGGTCCTGTTTCCAGAACAGCCCCTGGCAGGGCTTCATGATAAACATTTGCTAAATGAAGGAACAAAAGAAAGGATAGGTAAATTTCTCAGCTGAGGAGGAAATGAGGATCAGAGAGGTGAAGGTGTAGAAATAACTTCTGTACTACACGAGCAGCAAACCTGCTTGTCATGTCAATTCCACGCTTGGGTTGTGAAGAAACACAGTGAGTGTGTGGACCTTTCAACAATGCTCCATTCAGTTCCTCCGTAGAGTCTGTCCTCCTCGGGACCTGCCTTACAGAGCTGAGTTACTGTCTCTACTAGATCAACAGCTGCACGTTTTACCTGCTCAGCTCCCATTCCTGCCTCTCCCAGCACAGACTCACTCTTGGCTGTCACACCTCTGGCCTCACCTGTGCGTTCTAGATGTCTGTGTCTGTGCACCTGGCTGGCAGGCAGCTGGTACAGTGGACACAGACCCCATGGGAAGCCCCTGCTTTAGGCTGACCCACAGCACACATGCATTTCACTGTTTTAAATATTGCCCATGTATATAATCTACCCAAAGCTTATTTAATAAATGATATACTTAACTTAAATATTTTAATAGATACTGTAATATCAGAAAACATATCTTTCTCATTTTTCTTTATTCTGCTTTGTTTTTGCAAACCGTACAGGTAGTCTTTTTTTTTTAAATTTTAAACCAAGAACATGTATTGGTACATTCTACATACAATGGTCACATTCATTATATTTATTCTGTACCTATACACGATACATCTTGGTTCTCCCCCCCTCCCCCACCCCTCCCCTCTGCTCCCTCCCTCCCTATTTACAGCAGGTTCAGTCATCATTTTCCATATTTTCCCTTTCCCCTCTCTTTCCCCTGTTGCCTTTCTGCTTTTCCCCTTCTTTCTTTCTAGCACTCCTCTCCTCTGCACACCATCCTCCTTTTATATAATATCTATTACACCTCTTTGTTCTTATTTACAGTTATGGTTTCTCATATCAGAGAGACAATTCGATGTGTGCTCATGAGTGTCCGATTTATTTCACTTAAGAGTATGTTCTTAAGAAACATCCATTTATATATGAATGACTCTAGTTTATCCTTTTTTATGGCAGTGTAGTATTCCATCGTGTAGAAAAACCACATTTTCTTTAGCCATTTGTTGGTCGCTGGGCATTAACCAGGTAGTCTTTATTTCTTCAGACAGCTATAAAATGTTGCATCGCATGCACATAACATTTTGTCTCCTGTCCCTTTAAGGTCAGAGGCAAAGGACAGCACTTCTCTGTTGCCATCCACAGTGGCAATGTAGTGAGAAATGTCCACGTATCCCTCTTCATGGAGCTGTGTGCTAATATGTGCAAGTGTATTCCTGGGACAGAATTACGAGATAGAACAATACATATGTCTGATTTCATTTTGTATTGTTCTACCTTAGAAATTATTTTCTATCAAGGCCATGTCCATTTACATTCTCTCCAGTAGTTCACGAGGAGTCTTGTCTCTTCTAATCATCTCTAGAAATTGATACCACTTAACTTTAAAAATACTGAGTCTCATGATTTTGCACTGTTAGTCTAAGTTTTGCATCTCTAATTTCTAGTACCTAGGAGCTTTTCTTTAAATTCTCGTTAGCTATTCAGCTCTGTGAATGGCTAATTCATATTCCCTGCCAATATTCTAATGGGTCTTCTGATTTTTTTCTGTTTCTTTGTGTGACTTTCTTAACTGTGCCTGACACAAATCCCTCGTAAGTTTTAGAGACTGAAAACTTCTTTTCTTCTCTTGGTATTTCTACAAAGTGGGATGGATGTCATGTCTTGGTCCGAGCAGTTTTGCTCACCGTGTTTCTGCACCACTTACATGTAAGTTTTCCCCCACATCAGCCAATTCTCTGACACCAGCTGTGTGTCCTGCAGCTCAGTTAGATTCCCCCGAGTGAACTTCAGTCCCCCATTGTAAGGGCTAAGCTCCAAACAGTGCCCTCACTTCGGAGGCCATCGCAAGGTCCCACACTTTTCTCTCACACAGCTATAAAGGGAGGGTTCTCATGACTCCCTTTGCGTTTGAAAAATTGCAAGAATGGCTCACAGAACTCCAGAAAATACTTCTCTTATTATCATTGTTTCCTATGGCAACACAACTCAGGAACAGCCAGAGAAAAGCTGCCAAACGATGCAGGGAGAGTAGGCAGTGTCTGTGCCCTCCCCTGAGGCCCCCCCTTCCTGATGCAACCCTGCAACTCTCTAGAACTTGGTGCTTAGGGACTTTTGGAGGTTCCTTTATAAGGGCATCACAGGTAACAGTGCTGACCACTGGTGCCTGAGGAGCTCAAACTCCCACCCTTCTCTCTCCCTGGGAGCTGAAGGAGCAGCTCAAAGTTCTGACCTCTAGCCACACGGCCAGTCACCTGGGCTACCAGGCCCCACCCTGGAGTTATCTAGGGGCATATCAAGAGCTGCCTCCATAGCGTCAGCTCAGGTACTGATGAAAACGGCTGACAAGGAACAACAGAAGATGCTCCTAAGTACCTGAGAAGCTCCATGCCAGGACTTTGGGACAAAGATCAAGCAAACATTTCTTATTAGGACACAAGATATTTGATGAAATATATGGGCAGGTACAGAATCTATACTAATATTTTAACCTCTGTGACCCTCAAAAAGGTAACATTTTAAAGAATGACACCAAAGAGTGACCATCACTGAACACTGGTTATATAACTGACACCAAGGTCACCGCATCTGATCAGCAGATAGTCTGATGGGAGAGACACAAAGAGTCACTCAAACAAGGAAAACATACTGAAGAGGGACTGAGCATGTGGCTCAGTAGTAGAGTACTTGCCTAACACTCATGATGCCCTGGCTTCAATAATAATGCTAATAATAATAAATTTTTTTTTAAAAAAGCCCTTAAACAAGTACAGAAGAATAAACAGTGCAAAGTGACTTGATCACTTAAAACATTTTCCCCTATGATGGACCCAATAAGTCTCTGGCACAAACATATCATTGGCCAGCACTATCCTTCTAAGAAGTCTACAGTGATTCGGAATTCAGTGGAGCTCAGCTTGCACCTGTCACACCATGCCAGGCCCTGCAGACTTCCACACAAGACAGTGGATATCATGCCTCCAACCATTACCAAACTCAAATCTGGGAGCTCCTCACACAGAAAAACCTATGCCCAAGACACAAATGTCAGAGGAAAGAGAATAGACCTTATTGAGGATGCTGGCAACCTGGAACAGGTAGACTAATGCTTCCAAGCCTTTGGGGAAGTGGGACTATTTATATGAAGACCAGCTCAGAGGCTACATGCAGAAACCACCAACCTCTGGGAACTTGAGTCAGGCAGTCTGGAGTTTTGGTGCCAACCGCAGGTGGCAAATTCCTCATGATGGCGTACTTTAGGACAGGACATTTGAGTTCTGTGGTCAACAGCCAGTTTCTGGAATCAACTCAGAAAAACAAGCAAGCTCCCAGAAATGCAGTTGAAGAACGTATCCTAGCATCAAACAAGGGACAGGAGTGAAGCAAGATGGAATTGCTGATGGCAGCAGTGTGTTACAGTCCCTCTTATCTGTCCAGTAGAAATATGACCCAGAGGTTCATATTTCATAAGGCGGCAAAGGAAACAGGCATGATATGAAGGCAGAGACGTCAAGCCTCTGCACCCTGCTCCAGGAATCAGTGGGACATTGGCAGGCCCAAGTGAAGAGTCAGTATTTTCAATAACAGTGGCTTTTAGGTCCCTGAAAATAACCTAGGCAACCATTATCATCATAAGACACATCAGAAGTGGTGTCCACAGCAAGGTTAGTGGGAGACTAATAACTTATTGCCCAGCTGTGTGACCTCCAAAATTAGCGAGTTTTAAATCAACCAAGAGCATGTGAAGCTAGAGGGTTATTTAAATTTAGGTTTTAAGGCACAGCCCTTGCCTTAAAGCGGGTATGCTTGGCTGGGAGCCAGCTCTGCCAGGCTTTATGGAAGGAGCTTGGGGAGGTCCAGGGCAAAGTCAGCTCTGCAACTGCCTGGTCTCCAGCGGCCTCGCTGCAGGAATCCAGGAGCCAGGTACCTTCAATCTGTTGTTCCGATCAGGCTCCTTCTAAGCCGGTGCTCAGAGAAACTTATCTCAAGTCAGCTCCCAGCCCAGCTTGCAGTCAGAGCCCAGGGGATGAAATGAAGGGCTAGAGCACATTCTTATTTGCTTGTGTTGCAACATTTCACCAGTACCTTTGTGTAACAATTACTCTTTCTGCTAAATATTTTAAATGAAGTTAGCAACTCAGAGAGATTTTCTATTCCCTTTTCTATAATTTCCTTGTTATTCTGATTTCTGCTTTCTCTTTTGTCCTCCCCAAAGTGTAACAGACAATCCTAATTTTTAAAGAAATAAACATGAGGCATATGAATTCTCAGGCCTCTTATTTTCCCTCCCCCTCCTTTGTGTGGTGACTTGCCCACTGCTGCTATGGTTCTGTCCACTATAAAGGTAACTGACCATAATCAATTTGCATCTTGTTAAGTGCAAAGCCAAAATCACAACTGGTAGACAAAAGAGTAGAGAAAATTTTATTACTAGTAGCAAGTAAGGAAAGCTCTGGGGTTACTTGCAAAGCAAAGCTCCTGAGGATTTTGTTGGGTAGCCTAAGCATTTCATACAGGAAAGCACATGTTGGAGCAGGTACATTTCTGAGCATGCTCAGTTAAGGTGTATATTTCTGAGCATGTTCAATTTTGGAACATGGAGCACATGTTCCAAATGAAAGATGGTGGACACCAAATCTTCTGGGCATGCTCAATTGAGTGTTATAATGAGCCAGGTTTACTCTAGGTGCCTATACAAATGAGTCCAAGTGACCTAGTGACCTTAGCTGGTTCCCCATAAACTCTTCCTCCAAAGAGTTTTAGCTGAAACAACAACAAAAAAAAGAACTTTGGAACTGTGCTGTCATTTAGGGGGTGGCAACTTTTTCTCCCATAAGTGTAGGAGTTTGTGCCCCAAAGTGCCCACAGGGATTAGTTGCTAACATAAATCTCATCAGAGGATTAGGATAAGAGAGAAAGAGTAAAAGTAGGAGCCAATACTAAGGGAATGATGCACTTGTGTGTGGAGGGGCAGGATACACTGCCCAGGAATGACCCTCTCCAGAGCCAGAATATAGGTTTTGAAGCCCTCTTAGCTCTTAGCAAAGTTGAGCAGAATCTGAATTCTCAATAATACTAATAAGATTCTAAAGACAATTTGAATTTCCCAAAGTGCCAGACAAAGGGACTCCCCTTTTCCAGAGTGTGGTCTACCATTCCTCTGTGCTTTCCTCATCTGGCTGTTGCTATGAGATAAAGGATTAGTGGGGTAAAATAAAAATCTTTCGCAGTGTATGATTAACCTGAGGCTAACAGCAAGTCACCATAGAAGAAGGAATCAGGCTGTAGCTGTGGAATGAGTAGAATGAATCCTATTTTGGAAAAAAAAAGTCACAAATTTTAAAATTTACTTTCCTTCCTTGAGAAGATTCAAAGGCCTTAGGATTTTGGAGTTAGTGGAATGATTGTCTGCTTTGCTATGCCAAAATATGATAGACTGCTTCACTACCCAAACTCTTTCTTGTTTTATTGTACAATACATTTTAATTGTATTTTTCAAGCTTACATCTGTCTGTATTTTGCACCATGGCTTGGTAGTGTCACCCAGTGCACAGATCACAGTGACCTAGCTGAATTTCTGCCCTACCTTTGTTTATCTTTGAGGCTACAATGTCTGAAGCCAAAAATCCTCTGTGACCAAGACGGTTGAGACAAGATCCAAAGGGGCCAATTACACGACCTCTAACACACCCCAAACCCTATTGTAATCCACCTGTACGCTGCACAACGCTTCCTTCAATGCCATGACAGTTGGCTGTTGCCGTAATGATCACCAGAAAGAACTGTAAAAGGAGCAAAAAGAGGTGCCACCTCCTTTGAGTTCTCATAAAATCTCTGCCCTCAATGTCATGAATGTTCCTCCCCTCTATCGGCATGTGCCTTCCCGTCATTTCTGTTACCCTGTACCCATGTCTTCTCCACCCCTACTGGATGGAGAAGTTAATTTGAGAACTAGACTCCCACTTCCCCATTCTTCGGGCACCGAATAAATGTGTGCTGGTGGTGCTCAGCCTTTGTCTCATCTTTGGTTTTGTGACATCAAAGCGAAAGAGATATCCCTTTTTAAGGTCCCTTTCTTAGAAGAGAAGCCAAGAAATTGTGGGCAACATTAGGTCACATATGTTTGTCTTGACCAGTGTTTATTTAATTCTCTTCTAATAATTCCCTTACTAAAGACAACTAAAGGAGTATTGAAATGACTTTTACTATCACTAAGTCAATCGGCATATGGTGGAATTCTCCAGATCAGCTCCTGGTAGGGGTACAAGATAAAATCTGCATACCCAGTTAAATTTGAAGTTCAAACTGCGAATTATTTGTAAAGTCTATGTCCCAAACACCGCAAGGGGCATACACTAAAAACAATACTGCTCGTTAATCTGAAACTTCAATTTAACTGGGTCTCCTGTATTTTTATTTGCTAACTCTTAAAAGCTAGCTCCAGGACCATAGTTAATAAGCTCTAAATTAGACCCCGATTGCTCCTTTCATCAAACCTTTAAACCATTTTATTCTAGCTACTGTGGTAACCGTGAGGGAGGAAAGCAGATTGGTGACATGGAAGGCACATGGGATGGGGACCTGGCAATGCCAGCTGGCTTGGCTTGCTCATAGACTGTCCTCAGAAAAGACACTGAAGCTTCCTCAGTTCTTGTTGGCTCAAATGCAAAGTGAGGGTCTGGATCTGTCCTCTGTCTGCTCTCAAGGGCCCTAGAATTGTATGCCCCTCTCTAGAAACCCTGGGAAAAGGAGATGATGGCAAAGAGCTGGGCTCCGGGCCTGATTTGGCTTCAACCAATAAGCTACACTTCGGGTGCCCTGCTGGTATTAGGCATTGCTTGGATGTAGTGTTTGGGAGCTTAAATTTAAACCAAAAAAAATCACAAACCATCAGTATACATAGCTCCAAGAAGATTTCTTATTCCAGATGGTATAAGGTCTATGAGGGACTGTATTAGTCAGCTTTCCTGTTGCTGGGACAAATACCTGACATCTGCAATTTAAAGGAAGAGAAGTTTATTTGGCTCACAGTTTCAGAGATTTTGGTCCAAGGTTAGCTGGCTCCGGGGCAGAAACATCACGGTAGAAGGGTGTGGTGGATCAAAGACGTGCACTTCATGGTGGCTGTGAAGCAGACCAGGGAAGAAGTGCCAGCCAGGAAAGAACAAGGGACCAGACTTAGACACCAAGGGCACTCCCCCAGGATCCACCCAGACACACACAGCAGTGTGCTCTGCTAAACTGCTAGGCATTTCTAAATCTGATCAAGTTGACATACCAAGCCTAATGGTCCCAGGGATGCCGCAGAGAAAAGAGGAATGAGGCTCATTGGTTTGGGAAAACTGAAAAGTATGTGTTGCCCCTGATAACCATATCTGCACAAGGAACACTATTTACCCCCATTTCCATGATCTCTCTTTTCCTCCTGTGTTTCCCTGCTATGTGATGAAGGGTGCCTCCAAAGAAAGTGCCCTGGGAAGGCTAAGAAGGTTTTGTGGGTAGCAGGAGGGAGTTTGCGTATGTCCCAGGTGGGGCTTAACTGGAGATGGGGATATTTTTCTAAACAGCATATCTGAGTCAAGGTTACTGAGTTCCTTTCTATGCCAAAATAAGATAGACTCTTTGCGACCAAACTTTCCATTCTTGTTTTATTCATTTGAAACATCTTTAGGAGGTTGGACCATTTCTCAACCCTGCTACACATTACAATTTCCTAGGAAGCTTTTAATAGCTTTAGCCAAGGCCTTGTTCCTAGGGGCTGTCATTTGATTGGTATGATGTGAAGCCCAGGCATTAGGCACTTTTAAAAAGCTTCTGAAATAGTCTAATGTTCAACCACAGCCGAGAACCAAGGAGGATGGTACAGATCGGTCCTGAGTACTTAATGTGCTCTTGTCTCTGTAGCTCCCTGGCCCTCCCCTCATGAGATGGGCCAAATAGACTCTGTTCCGCTCTTAAGCCACACGTGACAGTGGGCAGCGGGATGTATCCCCTCTCTACGTCGACCTCAAATTATCCTGCACTCTGTCACATTATCGTGCTCTGTGTCCTGACCATTCCCTCCTCCAGTCAAGCCTGCTGATACTAGCCCTCATTCTTTCAGCAATCTCTCTTGTTCCCAAGTCCAACTCGCCCACCACCCATGTTCTCTGCTCTCTTAGATCAAAACTTTTTATGAATCTGGTCTTTTCATTTTGGTCATGATGACTTTGTAAGAGAGAAAAGATGTAACACATGTGAGATTTATGAAGCTTCAGTAAAACAGGTATCTGTGATCCTGCTATCAAATTTAAGATTATATATTTATAAGCCTATATTTGCTTTTTCATTCACTATTTGTATTCTGTAAGACTGGGTCTCACTGTATAATTCAGGCTGCTCCATAGTTCAGGGTCTCACTGTGTAGCCCAGGTTGGTCTCCAACTTAAGGTGATTCTCCTGCCTCTGGGATTACAAGTTTGTGCCATGACACCTGGCTCTGTAGTTATTCTTGAAGGTGTGGAATGGACACAAAAATATTATCTTTAACATTTGAGCCAGGTAAAAAAGGTATAAAGAATAACAAGGAAATGAACATCTGTATATGCACCACACCATGCCGGTAACGTCATATTCACAGTCTCACTCCAGGAAGTACTCTGCTGAGTTTTATATGTCGCATTGATTTGCTTTTCATAATGATTTACCAGTCATACCCACAGCCATGTTTAGTTAGTAGCTTTGTACTTTATCCAATTTTTCTTTGTCTTCCCTCAATCAGGCTTCCATTCCAACACCAACCTGCCAAATCTGAGGCCAGGGCTCTGGCTAGGCTGTGCTGCCAGCCCCAAGCGCCAGCCCCAGACACCCTTGTTTCCCTCTCCACGGCCAAGCAGAGTAGTGTGCTCTTCTGGTCTCCACCACTTCGTGGCGCTCTTCCTCTGTTCTCTTTGATGGGTGCTTCTCCTTTGCTGGGTGCTTATTCTGTTTGGAGTCCCAGAATTCCATCCTGGTAACTTTCTCTTGAGCGGCTTCCAGACTACCTCATCTCATCTAGTAGTTGTAAGGCCACCTGTATGCTGCCAGATCTGTACTCTAAATCTGTTCTCCTCCAAGCTCTGACTGGTACATCCAACAGCTTCCTTGACACCTCCACTCTGATACCTAATATTAGCTTCAAATTTGCATATGAAAAGTATAATTCTTTGTTTTCCTTATCAAACTGCTTCTCTCCAAGTCTTTGCCATCCCAGTAAATGGCAACTGCATTCTGCCAGCAACTCGGGCCAAAATTTTTAGAGTCATTCTCAAATCTCTTTTTTCTCTCAAATATGGCATCCAATCCAAGGCCAGTCCTGTGAGCTCTGCATCTGGAAGCCATCCTGGATTCACCCACTTCTCACCTCCTGCAGCACTATCCTCTCAATGACAGGCACTGGATGTCCTGTGGGGATCCTGTCCTATCTGGGCTCTCTTCCTTCGTCCTGCTGGCCCTCCATCCATCTGACCCCAGACGCCGCTGTACATCCACACCAGAAGGGTCCTGTTAAAACACTAACCAGACATCAGCCTTGTCCTTCTCCCAGCCCTCGCAGCGTCTGGTCATACCCAGATCCAGACCCAAGGCCCTCCAGGACCTGGCTTCTGATTCCTTCCGACTCCACCCCTCTCCTTTCCTGTGCATGCCACCAAGCCCCTCTGCTTCCATTCCTTCGGTGCCAAGCAATCCTTCCCTCAGGGAAGCTGCAGTCATTACTGCTTCTGTCTGCAACAGCAATATTCATTCCCTTGCCTCTCTCTGGCTTCTGCTCCAATATCCTTCGGAGGGAGGTCTTCCCTGACCACGTAATCACAGCTGCAAGTCTAATGAACGCCTTTCAGATAGCTTGCTCATGGTTGTTTCTGGGTTCCTACAATAAGGTGGCCACACAATAGGTATTTCATGAATGTTATTCATTTTGATGAATGATTGAAGAAAATTATGTATTTTTGCTGTCAGGTTTATAATGGAGTTGAGGGAATGAGTCATGTTCATCTACTAATTAGATCCTACTAATCAGAATTTTTTCAAAGTAACAAACTAGCACCAATTTATGTAGAAAAAGGAGTGTATCACAGAACATGGGACTATATCATGGAAGCTAATGTAAAAATGCAAATGGGCCTCCCAGAGGAGAGATTGAGTGGACCCCAGAGAGAGATCCTTGTTCTCTTCATTTTTCTCCTACTTTGGCTTGTATTCCTGTCTCACAGACTCTGTCCCTCTGAGCGGTGAACTCTGCCACCTCAGGGTGGGTAGAGGACGTCCACCACACAGAGCACAGGCAAGTCCAATTGTCTGCAGAGAAGCCAATTACTTTCTCAAACCCAAGTCTCATGGGGAAAAATTTCTGCTCCACCAATTGGCATTTGATGCTCCCACAGGGGCCGGAAAAGAGTCCATTTTGTTCTAGAAAATTGCCTTGGGGTCCGTACAGTCAGTGGGAAACCTAGGCAGCCATTCTTAAAAGATGTCTGTTAGACTGTCAAACACTTGTCTCTGTACCCTACAGGAGGGAACACTGTGTTTAAAAATCCCCCCACTGCTCCATGTCTGGTGCTACCACTATGTAGTGGCTTCTGTTACTATCAAGTGGCTAAAGCAGAAAAAGAATTCTTGATTGACATCGAGATAACCACCTACTTGTCTTTTCTTTGCTAAAAGCCCTCCCACAGCAGCAAATTTTAAACAGCATTATATTTAGAAGTCATGCATTAGAGCAATTGTTAAAGTGATCTGTACTTTAAAAGCCATTCGGTGGCTTTCACCCTCATTTTTAATCTTATTTTCAATTCCTTCCAACTTATTCCTGATCTTTATGTTACTTCAAGCAAATCAAAACGATTTTACCTGGGAGCTAATCTGGTAAACAAGAGTTTCCTCTGGGGCAAAGGGAAGAGCCCCTTCAGAGGACCCTGGGAAAGAAATCAATTGCTATGGTTGACTAGAGCTGAACTAAGAGGTTGGATCTTGGAGAATTTTGGAGCTTTTTAAATAAAGGCAATTTGTTTTTGTCTTTGTCCTTGTGACAAGAAAGTGTTCTAGTCATTTACTTCTCAATACCATTTGTGATGCTTCTTTAATAATGACTAATAAACATTTCCTATGATATGGGTACCCCTCATCTGCAGTGTCTCCCCTTATTCACTGTTTCACTTTTCAAGGTCTCAATTACCCGTGGTCAACCAAGATCTAAAATGGGGCATTCCAGAATCCAACATTTCATAAGTTTGAAATCGCTCACCATTCAGAGTTCTTCACAAAATCTTGCACTATCCTGCTCCATCCCATCTGCACTTGAAGCTTCCCTTCACCAAGGGTATTCATACTGTATATGTTACCCTTTCATTAGCCACTTAGTAGCCATCTTGGTCCTCAGATCTACTATGGTGATATCACAGAGCTTGTGTTTAAATAATCCTCATTTTACTAATAATAGCACCTAAGCACAAGAGTAATGATGCTGGCAATTCAGATATGCTGAAGAGAAGATCCACGTGTGAGGATCACTTAGGAAGGAAAAAGACATCATTTTGTAGGTGAAAGACAGGAGCAGAAAACATGTTCCAATCCACAACAGTGTCTTACACAGCAAAGCATTGACCCTTCACAAAGACATCAGCCTGGATCCCTGAAACGGGTGCCACAAACCATTTACTGCAAGTAGCAGATGGTCACACAGATCCAGGGATACGTTTGGCCTGACAAATAGGTGAAAATGACTGAAGTAGCTGTTAGATATTATTGGCAATCTCTTACAGTGCCTAATTTATAAATTAATTAAACTTTATCATAGGTATAGATGTATAGGAAAAACACAGGATATGTGGGACTTGGTACTGTCTGTGATTTCCAGCATGCACTGAGGGGATTAGGAAGAACTACAGTACCATTAAAAGCTCCACACATATATCATATATTATATGTTATGTTTAAGTCTCCTAAGCTTGAGAGGAAGTATTTTTACTGTATTTACAGACAAAGTGTTTGAGAAATATGCCCAAGATAACAAAGCAGGTGGGAGAGACAAGACTCCGCCCCATACGGGCATTTTGATTTCCAACCTTGATTCCATGTGCGTTCTCCTCTGTTGTGTATGGGTCCTGCTATATGCTTGCCAGCAAACAAAGACAATTATGTGTTTTCTACAGAAATTTGTTGCCACAGGGTGACAAGTATTTTTTCCCCTGTCTGACTTTGACTTTTCATTTGCGTGTGCATCTATAAAGAGGGTTTTCCTGCTTATCTGTTTCAATCAGTGTGTCCTTGGAATCTGCTGGTGCTCGTGCCTTGTTCTCATTCGGAGTTGCAGAACAGGCATGGACTTCCCATCATTTCCTGTGCTGTTTCCAGTCCTTTCTCAGCCCTAATTGTCCAGGCCGTGGCCTACCAGGTCTTGGCTTGATTTCTTACTTCCCAGCCAGGATGGGATTTTTCTCCTACTGGGAGAGAGCCTGATTTCATAAGCTCTGTTCCCTAGCCTCACCCTGTTGGGTGCCCAGACCCTTCACTCAGCTCTCCACACACCACTGCCTGACTCTGATACACCACTCACTGCCTCTCTCATGTGTGAGGTCTAGGGACTCCACACTCACCCTTTCTTTAGGGTAGCTCTTGGCTTATTTTCTTACTTTTCATTTGGCAGCTAGTTTAGATTCCTACTGATTCTAAACTCAATTTAAAAAATAGACTTTACTGTTTAGGACACTTTTAGGTTTACAGAAAAACTGAGCAGAAAGAGAAGAAAGTTCCCACATACCCACAGGCTCCTTAAGCTCCTTGTCCCAGTTTTCTCTATCATACACTCTTGTGCTGCAGCTTGGTCAACACTGATATATTTCCTAAGGCCCATGGGTGCTTTGGGGTTCTTGATTTGTGTCGTGCATTCTGTGGGTTTTGACAAATGTGTGAGAGGTGTGATCACAAAATATGGGGAATGCAAAATATGGTGAAAATTAGAAATAAAATTTATTACGGTAAAAGACGCATTGACATTAATCCCTTTTGCTTCAAACACACTTATCTCATCATTCTTGACACTTTATGAAGCGATTTCAGAAGTCCTCTCTCATGTGTATCTTTAGTTGCAGCATAGTCTTGGCTGCCTCAATGTCCTGAGTTGATTCAAAATGTTTATGGCAATGTCTGTCAAATAAAACCATGGTGGCGGGGTGTCCTCATCTACCTTATTCACCAGATCTGGCCCTTTGAGACTTCTGGCTCTTCTCCAAAGTCAAAATGACCATGAAAGGGAAATGTTTTCAATCAATTCAGTACACCGAGGCATCCACAACAGTGTAACTAAAGATACACAGGAAAGAAGACATTCAGAGCTGCTTCAGAAAGTGGCAAATACAATGGGGTAAGTATATTTGAAGTAAAGAGGAATATTTTGAGGTGACAGGAGGGATTCATGATAATAGGTATTTTACAGTAATAAATTTTAAATTTTAAACATTCACCATATTTTTCAATCATACGTCATGTGTATCCACCAGTACACTATCGGACAGAATAATTTCACTGCCCTAAAAATTCCTTGTAGTCTATTCACCTATCCCTCCCTCCCCTCTAACCCTTAGCAGCCAATGCTCTATAGTTTTGTGCCTTCCGGGATGTCATGTAGCTGATATTGCACAGTATAAAACTTTTCAGATTGGCTTCATTTACTTTACAATATGTACTTAAGTTTCCTCTGTATCTTTCTGTGGCTTGATAGCATATTTCTTTTAGTGATAAACAATATTGCTTTTACATATACATCACAGTTTGTTTGTCCATTCACCTCTTGAAGGTTATCTGGATTGCTTGCACATTTAGCAATTATGAATAAAGCTGATGCAATCATCTTGTGGCATCTAGATTTTCAGTTCATACCAAAGAGCATGATTACTAGATAGTATGGCAGGAGTATGTTTAGCTTTGTAAGAAACTGCAAACCATCTTCCAAAGAGGCTATTCCACTTTTATTCCCACCAGAAATAAGTTCCTCTTTCTTCACGTCCTCATCGGTATTTCTGATAAGAGGCGTTCTAACAGACATACTGTGTGATGGCATTTTGTTCTTTTATTCTCCAATGTCCCAATGGCACACAAGGTGGAGCATTCTTCTTATACTTATTTGCCATCTGTATATCTTTTTTGGCTTAGATTTTTAATTTGTTTTCTTATTGTTGACTTTTAAGAGTTCTTTTTATGTTATGTATAAAGTCTTTATGGGATATATGCTTTGCAAGTATTTGTCCCAGTCTGGGGCTTATCTTTTTATTCTTTTAACAGTGTTTTTTGAAGAAATTTTCAATTTTAGTGAAGTACAGCTTATCAGTTCTTTCACAGATCCTGATTTTGGTCCTCATATAAAAAGTCATCTGTTTTTTCCTGCATCATCTTCTGGGAGTTGTGTAATCTTGTGTTTTACATCAATGTATACATTCTCAGTCCAATTTTGCTAATTTATATACATGGGAAAAAACACCAAGTCACTCTAAAACTTCAAATTTATATATGATATTCTCTTAAATGGTTGAATTGTGTTTCCTCTGATTACGATTATTTCTGTACTCTAAGTATCATATGTGGCTTTTATTTTTCTTGGTCAACTGTGCCAAAAATTTGTCTGTTTTACTGGACTTCCAGAGAGCCAGCTTTTGTTCTGTTCATTAAGTCTGTTCTTTGGTTTGTTGTTTTTTAATTTGATGTTTTTCTTTAATAATTCTATTCTTTTAATCTTTTGGTTTATTTTTGTTATTTATTTTTCTAAAGTCTGTGAGACAAGCATGTGGTTTCTTTATTTTAAATGCACCTTGGTTTTTAATAAAGGCTTATCAGCTTCAGCCTGCCCTCTATGCATCATCCTGGGTGACCATCAATTTCACTACTGATTTGATTTTTATCTTAAGACAGGAGCAAGTTAGAAGAACACTTAAATGTTTTCCCAAGGGATAGATCTTGTCCTATTCTTATTTTCACATTGTGATCAGAGAATGAGTCCTACTGTTTCTGGGTTTTGAAATGTACAACTATTTTTTTTTTAAATAGGATTTTAAGAAGTTGCTGAGCCCGGCTTCCAACTTGTGATCCTCCTGCCCCAGCCTCCCAAATAGTTGGGATTATAGGTGCATGCCACTGATCCTGGCTAAACTTTATAAATTTTTAATGGCATAGTACATGGACAGTTTTTGTTTATAACCCATGGCTATTATGGACAGTTTGTGATTATGATCCATGACTATTTGGAAAAATTGTATAATTTTTGGGGGGTGGTAAGCAAAGTCGTGTATGTGTGTGTGTGTGTGTGTGTGTGTGTAATATTATGATTTGGATCTTAAATGTCCCCTAAAACCTCATGTGTTAGAAGCTTGGTGCCAGCTCATGGCACCATTGGGAGATGGTAGAAACTTTAGGAGACAGGGCTTAGTTGGATGAGGTAGGTCGCTCAGGAGGGGCTCTCTTTGAAAGGTATATTTTCCTCTCTCCTTCCTGGCCACCATGAGGTTAGCAGCCTCCTTTGCCATATGCTCCTGTCACTTTAGTGTTCTGCCTCACCACAGGCCTAAAACAATGGAGCCAACTAACTCTGCACTGAAATCCCTGAAATCATGAGCCAAAGTAAAATAAATCTTTCCTCCTTTAAGTTGTTTTTCTCAAGTATTTTATCACAGCAGTGAAGACTAACCCATATAGGTATATAGACATATACCCCAAACTTATGTTGTGTATGTCCCTGAGTGTATCTATAAGCTTGTGCGTGTGGAATAACCTAATCATTTCCTTATTTTTAAACTCTCTAAGCCAATTTCTAGGGGAGACAGGTTTTAGAATTCCATTATGATGAAGAGTTTACCAGTTTCTTTTGCATTGCTATCTATTTTGTTGTATGTATTTCTAAGTTGTTGTATTAAGTGATCAAAGATCATTAGTTGGTTTTTTTTTTTGTTTTTTTTTTTTTGGTGCTGGGGATGGAACTCCAGTCCTTGTGCTTGCAAGGCAAGCACTCTAACCACTGTGCTAAATCCCCAGCCCCAAAGATCATTAGTTTTAAATCTTCTTCACTGAATGAAATTTCTCTCAAATGGAATTAACTTTTTGATCCCATTTAATGTTTTCTCTTTTAGTTATATTTCCTTTTTTATTATTACACATATACTTTTTTTTTTTTTTTACAATTTACTTAGTACAGCTTTTTTTCCATTCCTATA
>PVJO010014524.1:0-45840 GCA_004026905.1 Hystrix cristata | reverse complement strand
TTGTTATTGGTTGATTTCTTGATAATAGCTATTCTTTCTGGAGTGAGATGGTATCTTAGTGTTGTTTTGATCTGCATCTCTCGAATGACCAATGATGTTGAACATTTTTTTATATATTTATTTGCCATTTTTATTTCTTCATCTGAGAAATGTTTATTCATTTCAGATGCCCATTTTTGGATAGGGTCTTTAAATTTGGTTTGATCTTTTTGAGTTCTTTATATATTCTGGATGTTAGACCTTTATCTGAGGGACAGCTGGTAAAAATTTTCTCCCAGTTTGTGATTTTTCGCCCTACTCTATTAGTGGTACACTTTAGATATACATAATGATAACATTCATCATAGGGAATTTGTACCTGTGCATGATATATCTCGCTGCTTCTTTTTTTCCCATTCCCCTCCCCTCCCTTCAACCCCTCTTCCCCGCCTTATTTACAAAAGCTTTGTTTCCCTTTTTTGCGGGATATTGGGGATTGAACTCAGAGCCTTGCACTTGCTAGGCAAGCACTCTACCACTGAGCTAAGTCCCCAACCCCCTTTGTTTCCCTTTTTTCCTTCTATTCTCTCTCTTTTTTTTTCTTGTCCCTCTGTTCCTTTCCACCTCCTCCCACCTGTTCCACTTCCCATTTGAACAATTTCTTTCCTTTCCCAATAGAAAACATTTTAGTTCTTATTTACACTTTCCGTTTCTCACACCAGAGAAACAATGTGGTATTTAAACACACGTGTGTCTGATTTATTTCACTAAAGAGTATGGTCTCAAGGTGCATCCATTTACCTTGAAATATCTCAAGCTTATTCTTCTTTATGGCAGAGTAGTATTCCATTGTATAAAAAACCCCACATCTTCTTAATCCATTCATCAGTTGATAGGTATTTGGGCTGTTTCCAAGATTTAGCTATTACAAACTGTGCTGCTATAAACATGGGTGTGCATGTATCAGTGTGGTAGGATGCTTTTAATTCTTTTAGGAAGATACCAAGAAGCAGAATAGCTGGGTCAAACGGAACCTCTGGTCTCAGTTTTCTGAGGAACCACCACACTGATTTCCACAGTGGTTGCCCCAGTCTGATGCACTAGTCTCACTCGTTGGATTAAGATGACCTCAGATTGCCAATGTTTCTGGACTAGTTGTTTTCTAGAAGCAAATTTAAATCCTTCCTGAAGAAAAGTAATATCATCCAGAATTTATACTGTCTCTACACTTTTTCAGAGACAATGTGTGGTACCCAATTCCACATCACCAGGCAGACAAGAATACAGGATGTGATTGAAAACTGAGGAAAAGGACAGAGCAGACTTCGTGGTATTTCTAGTTTCAGCTGAAACATCACTTCCTCATCAAGTTTTCTCAACTCTCCGGACCTGTTAAACCCTCTGGGTAAATTTGCTCCCATCCCACCCTAAGCTGCCTCCAATTATTTGCCCCAATATCTGTGAGCAAATTATTTAACTGTGTTCAGTATATATATTTTGTAAGAAGAATTTAACTTATTATAGAACTTTAATCATATCTCGCTTTTCCTAAGAATAGGAAAAGCGAGATATGATTTCCTTATAAAGCTACCTTTTTTTTTTTTTTTGGTGCTGGAGACTGAACTCAGGGCCTCATGCTTGCAAGGTAAGCACTCTAACCACTGAGCTAAATGACCAGCCCCTAAAGCTACATTTTAAAGTAAAATTTTAAGTTGCAGTATTGCACATATATAGAAAAATGGACAACTAACTCACCAGTGTATCTCCACTTTCTCTCGGTGCTAGGGATGGAAGCCAGGGCCACACACATGCTATGCAAATGCCGTACCACTGAGTTGCACCCCAGCCTACAAGTGTACATTTTGGCGAGTTTTTACAATCCTGGACAAATCTATGTAACTGTCACCCAGGTCAAGATACAGAATGGGGGCTGGGGGCTTAGCTCAGTGGTTAGAGCACCTGCTTAGCAAGTACAAGGTCCTGAGTTTGATCCCTGGCACCAAAAAAAAAAAAAAAAAAAAGGACACAGAATGTTCCCAGCAGCCCAGAAAGCCACCCGTGGCCCTGCCCCAAAGGTAACGGATTCCTGTCTTCTAACACCTTTCTTTCAGTGCTTCTGGGATTAGTTTTATTTGTGTTAGTTCAATGTACTTTCAAAGCATACAAAGATGCATGTTTGAGACTATTCACTGAAGGTTCATTGATGACAGCAAGAGACGGAGAACAACCCAAATGTCCATCAATGAGGGATGAAGTGGATTTCTTACGGTGTCTCTTACAATCACATTCTATACAACAGTTAAAAGCGAAGACCCCGATATGAATGCACTGGCATGGAAAGACATCCAAGATATGCCTTAGAAAATCAAGTTTTTCCTCTATCTATACAGCAGTTATATACAGGAAACTCCACATTTACTTGTGCCTTGGTAATCGCAGAGTCCGTGGTCTAGAAGCACACACACCTGCTGTTCACAGCTGGGAGAAGGGGTGGAGAGGAAGGGGAGGGAATCGCATCTGGTTTTTTTTGTGCAAGAGCATGTGTTCCTTTTACAATTCTATTTGTTTGTTTTTCAGTGCTGGGGATGGAAGCCGGGGCCTTGTGCATACTCAGCAAGCACTCACCACTGAGCTACACCCAGCCTTTTCTTTGCAATTTTATTTTATTTTTTCTTTGCAATTTTAAAGGCGGCTTAAACATTGACGAAGATAAGCTGCGAGGCCTGGAGCTTGCCCGCATCTGTCTTCTCATGAGAAGTGCCCATCCTGTGTGACGGGGTCCTGCGTCTTCGGGAATTCTCTCCAGTAGCCTGTGGATTCGCACACTTGAAGGCCGTGGACACTCCTGCTGTTTGCAGAGTGAAGCTGTGGAGATAAGCTTAGTGCCGCTTATGGAGGAAGAGGAAGAGGCCGCGGCGTGGCACTTGCCGAGCAGCGCAGCACCCAGGACGGAAGGGATCTGCGCTCGCCATCAGAAGGGCCTCTCAGACAGGCAGCCGTGTGTGGAAGCAAGGCGCAGAACCCCAAGCAGAGTGCAGGGGTGTGTGCCTAGGACCTCTCGGGGTGCTGTGCCAGCGACAGGGACCTCTGTGTGTGGGGCTGCAGCCGGGGACAGCAGCAGCCAAGGGTGGGCTTGAAATCAAAGCAACCGTCTCCTCCCTTCCCCTCCCCTCCCTTCCCCTTCCTCTCCGTTCCTTTTTCTCTTCCTTCCCCTCTTTCTTTCCTTCTTTCTTTTGTACCAGGGATCAAACCCAGGGCCTGTGCACTGAACTATATCACCAGTCCTTTTTATCTGTTTTGAGACTGAGTCTCTCTAAGTCACTAAGTTGCCCAGACTGGTCTCGAACTGGGCATCCTCCTGCCTCAGCCTCCCAGAGTGCTGGGATTTCAGCCTTGCTCCACCTCCCCCAACAACTTTCTGTTCTTGATCACTGAGTCTGCATCTGGGGCTCTCCTGCCCTTCATCTCTTGTCACCCATGGAGAGAAACCGGGGCTGGAGAAGGGAAAGGACTTCTCAGCCACATGGGGTTGGGGCAGGCAGAGCTGGGCCTCAGTTCCAAGTGGGCTGAACATGACCCTCCTGGTCAGAGCTATGGAGGGGTGCAGGGGTGCAGGAAAGACCTGGAGGGGGCTGCCTTCTCCTGGCTCCCTGTTTGACTTGCAGAACCGCCCCCATCACTGCTGAGTGCCTTTCCAGGAGTGGCTGATGACATCCCCGTGGCAGGCGAGAGGTCCGTCTGGGATGGCCCAGGTGACTTCGGGCTCCTCCCGTGGTGAGAGGGCCCCTGCCACGCACAGAGCCCGCTGGCAGTCAGAGGGTCTGATGGGGAGCTTTGCTCTGCCCCGCGGGACCTCGCCACAGTCTCACCTTGTCACCTGTGTCCCTGAAAGATGCCCGCCTTCCTGCCTGGAGCCATAGCTGGTGAGCCTGGGCCTCTGGGTCACCTCCGGGCTCAGCCACCTCGGCTCGGGCTCCGCAGGCTCTCGCCAGGTTGTCCTGTCCCTGAGCCGAGGCCCACCTCCCACGGAGGACCCGGGCACCCGTGGGACCACCACTTCCAGCTCTGGGGCTTGCAGCACGCGGAGGGGCCCTGGGAGGAGAGGGCACCAGCGTCCCGGGGTGTCAGGGGTCGCACGCTCCCGGGTGACTTCAGGGCAGATGTGTCCTGGCTCTGGATGTCCCACAGCAGCCCACACCACCTTCGGGGCCCTGATGTGGTGCTGGAGCCTGTGGCCAGGGTGGCAAAGCCAGGCGCCTCTCCCACCGGGGACCGTGTCTGGTGGTTTCCGTAAGTTGGTGGCGATTGCATAACCTCTCACCAACTGCCACGCCGGATATGTTTTGCAACCCAGCCTGCCGCGCCACGCATGTTGCTTGGCTCAGCCGGGGCTCCCGCAGAGCCGGAGGAAGTCTGAGAGTGAGGGGCAACCGATGGCGCCCGGCAGGAGCCTGCCTGGCCCGGGCACACGGTCCCCGGCAGGCAGAGGAGGCACCGGAGTCCCCCTGCCGTCACAGGGGGCGTGGAGGTCCACACGCCAAGCAGGAGGGCGTGGTCTTTGGAGGAGCACCATTCTTGCCAGGATCTGCTCTGGGGCCGTGTGGAGATCTCGCCCCAGATCCATCAGAGGGAGCCACTGTCACGTGGGACTGAACCCCACTTGGGGCCACGCTGGGAGGAGGCTCCTAAGTGCACACTGTGACACTCGGTGCCCCAAGGAGGCACAGGACACTGAGGAGGAGGGCACAGGCCGTGTCCAACTGAGAGGGGACAGTGGTACGGGAAGAGAGGGCCAGCTTGCCCGAGAGAGTTGTGGATGGTGGCTTTGGGGCATCTGTTCCCGGGGAGCCCAGCCAGGAGAGGGCGCCAGGGCACAGAGGGGCCAACAAAGGCAGAGACAGCTGGGTTCAGGGTGGAGGTCCCTGCTGGCTGTGTCTCTGCTCCTCGGTGCCTGTCTATCCCAGGCAGCTGCACGGGCTGCTGTTTTGGGGTGCTATTTGGATGTCTGCACCCCTCCAGGTGCCCTCCGGCTTGGGTCTCCTCTCCCACAAGCCCCTGGCATGAGGGCATGAGGTGCTAGGGCACTGTGGACATCGAGGACCCCTCTGAAACACGAGCGGAGACAGAGCTGCCTCCTCAGAGAGGGTGCTCACCCTCCGTGTCTGCACAGCAGTGGAAAGTTGCTGAGCTGGCTTCTCATATTGTCACAAAAGCCCCGAGGACAATGTCAAGAAGGCCAGGTGGATCTGGCTCCTGGTTTCTCAGGTTCCAGTCCCTGGTCAGCAGGTTGCATACTCTGGTGACGCGTCACAGCGGAAGGGCCTGGCGGAGGCAGGCTGCTCACCTCATGGTGGATGGGAAGCAAAGGGGGAGAGAGAGAAGACCAAAGAGAAGGGACCAGGACAAGATCTAATCCCCACAGGGCACCCCAGGACCCTCCCCTAAGGTGCTGGCTCACGGTGTCCCCAGTGATCCCAGGCTCCGGAGGTGACATCACACTGTGCGGAGTGGGAAAGAGCCAGTCCCTGCCGTGATGTCCCCGTGCAGACGCAAGAGGCACGAACACCCTAGACAACAGTGACGTGTAAGGAAGCAATTAGGAAGCAACGCATCTTGAGTATTTGCTGCCTTTGTTTTTAATAGGTTAATTATAAATTTATATAATTTAATTTTTAATCGCTGGTCCATAAATTCGCAGTTTAATGATCATCCCTGGTGGGTTGGTAAGAGCCAGTTCAAAGGCAGCACTGGGCGGTTTAGATTTTATTGGGAAGCAACCCTTCCAAAAGCTGAATCTCGGGCTGGGGATTTAGCTCAGTGATTAGAGTGCTTGCCTTGTAAGCACAAGGGCCTGAGTTCGATCCCCGGCACCACAAAAAAAAAAATAAATAAATAAAAACAAAAGCTGAATCTCGTCATGTCACTCCCTCACCGTCAGTGGCTCCTTATTGCCGCAGTATGGAGTCCAACATCAGCCACTTCTCTGATCTCACGCCACACCTTTGCCGGCCCTGACCTCTGTGGTCCGAAGTCTGCTCCTATTCGTTCTGTGCCTCCTGCCCTACTTACCGTGTCTCCTCACCTGCTCTGTGAGGTGCAGGGGCCCCCGCACCCTGAGCCCGCCCCTGACCTGCCCCCGGCGATCACAGCCTCCCTGGAACAACTGCAGGCAACCTGGCCCCTGGCCAGCCTCTGATGGTGACCGTCACCCAGCTTCTGTTGCAGGCGGCGCCTGGCCCTCCACACGCAGAGGGCCTGAGGTGTGTGGGACAGAAGTGACTCTTCTTCTTCTTATGCTATCGTTTTGCAGTCCTGGGTTTTGAATCCTGGGCCTTCCACTGACCTACATTTCCAGTCCTTTACATTTTTTTTTTTTAATTTTGAGACAGGGTCTCACTAAGTGCCAAGTTGCCCAGGCTGGGCTCCAGTTTGTGGTCAGCCTGCCTCAGCCTCCCAAATGCTGGGATTATAGGCCTGCATCACCAGGTCCAGCTGGGATTATTTGATTCTCGGAACAACATCACAAGGTAGGAATTTTTACTCCCATTCTGCAGGTGGGAAAACCGTGTCAGAGCAGGGCTCAAAGCCGGGTCGTCTCACCCCAACCCTCAGGTCTCTGCTCTGTATCACAAAGGAACACAAGACCGGAAGGCGGGCAAGGGGGACGGTGCAGCAGCTGTGGCACAGGCCAGTGTGGGGGCAGTGCCAGGGTGGCGGCGGCGATGGTTATGGCACAGCCTCTGCCAGCCCAGCCCCGGTTCTGCCCTCTGCCTGGCTGGCTTCGGCGCAAGCCCTGCTACACCAGAGGCCTTTGCTGAGCACCGACCGTGGGCTGGCTCTTTCTCCAGCTTTGGCGGTGGAGCCGACATCAAAGATTTAAACCCGCGGGCTTGTGATGAGACCCAGATCCCTGCCCCAGCAGCCCTTCCCTCAGCCACAGTGTCTCTTTATTCCTGGTATTCTGCAGTACTGGGGATTGAACCTGAGGCCTTCCTACTTAGCTACAGCCCCAGCCCATTCGGAAACACTTATTTTGAGTCGGAGTCTAAGTTGCTGAGGGACACTTGAAACTTGGACCTTCCTGCTTCAGCCTTCCAGAGTGCCACCATGCCTGGCTCAACTCATTATTTTGAAAACTTGTAAATAAAGAGAAAGAATCAAGCAGGACGATCACCGGGAGTTCAAGGCCAGCCTGGAATACAGTGAGACCCTGTCTGAAACTACCCGCCTATGAGGGAGAAAGAAAGAAAGAAAGAGAGAAAGAAAGAAAGAAAGAGAGAAAAAGGAAAGAAAGAAGGAAGGAAGGAAGGAAACAAGGGAGGAAAGAAGGCAGGAAGGATCCCCGTAAATGCACGAATCGTGTCTAGATCCCGCTGCAGCTGAGCGTGGATTGACAATTAAGGAACTGCCGTTCATTTTTCAAAAATTCGATCAGCTGACCGTGGTGATGTTTTTGAAAGCCCTTATCATCCTAACAAGACACGTGGAAATACCAACCCCCGATGAGGGGACACGGCGGGGTTTGCCTCAGGATAACAGGGACAGGCTGGTGCGTGGATCCCTGGTGGCACTTGTTAGGTGGGCGCAGGCGTGGACGGCATCCTGTGGTCATTATAACCACAACTTGGTGCCATCAAACACCACACATTTATGACTCTATTTTGCTCATTTGTTTTGTTTTGTTTTTTGAGACAGGGTCTCACTACATATTTCAGGCTGAAGTTGAACTCACTGTAGAGTCTGAGCTGGCCTCGAACTCAAGATGATTCTCCTGCCTCAGCCTCCCTAGCGCTGGGATTACAGGTTGACACCAACCCCACTGGCCAATTAGGGATTCCTTGATCATCTCTACAAAACACCTTCGTGGCAGCTCTTAGATTTGTTTTTGACTGCGGCCTGGTCAAGCAGACACATAAAGCTGCCATCACTGAAGGGGAAACTGAGGCAGGAGCTGAGGTCTCAGCGAGAGTGAAAGGCAGCACCAGGACTCACACCCACGTGTCTGGCCTGGGCCTCACATGCTGCCTCTCTGGGCCCTGGCTGTGGCGAGGCTGAGGTGGACTCTGTCGCAGGCTGCCGTCTCCTGTTGAGCCCCACTTTGCACCGAGGTTCTCTCCTGGCCCTTCAGTGCTGTGGGACATTGTGGGCAGACTCCTCAACCTCTCCACGCCTTGATTTCCCTGTCTGCAGGATGGGCATAAAGTGGTCCCCGACTCGTAAGTGCTTGTGGGGATTCAGTGCGACACTCATTGCCAGGCTCTCAGGAGAGCAGCTGGTCCTTCTGCTCTCAGGCTCAGCTCCACCTTGGGCTCGGCCCCGGTGCCCAGACCTGGTCACTCTGCCCTGCGGGAGCTGCCTCCTGGGAGGACAGATGGCAGGCGGCTGGTTGGTAGTGGCGGGTCCTCGGCGATGCTGGCTGTGTGCTGCAGAGGCTGGGGGCACGGGGCTGTAGGCGCAGGCAGGCTGAGGCGTGGGGCGGGGTCTAGGGTGGGGAGGGAGGTGCTTGGGAGAGGGCAGGAGTGTCCCCAGGACCCAGGAGTTGGTGAGGACCCCTCATCGTGGCCCCGGTGGTGTGGGCTCTGCAGCCCTTGCTGGGGGTAGGAGGCTGGCTGGCCCAACCCATTCCACCCCTGAGCCACGGCAAACTTTGTCCCGAATGGGGCTGAGCACGTTGGCTGCTGCTGTGCAAGAAGCCACTCCACAACTTAGTGGCTGTGCTCGCCAGCTTTCTGTTACTGTGACAAAACACCTGAGATGATCAGCTTATCAGGAGGAGAGGTTTGTTGTGCTTTAGTCACCTGGTCTGGGGTCTCTGGCCCGGTGGCAAGGTGCGAGGCTGGACACCATGGTGTGGTGGGGTGGGAGGAGAGGAGGCTGCTCACCTTATGGCACAGAGGAAGACGCCGGTGTCCCATGAGCCCCTCTAGCCCACACCCCTGGTGACCTCACTTCCTCCCACCAGGCCCCGCCTCCTAAAGGCCCCCACCTCCCAGTGGCACAGGGGCTAGGATCAAGCCTTCCTTGCATGGGTGACATACAGGACCCACACTAGCAGTGGCCCCAGATGGTGGCCGTCCTTAACAGTCTGCGAGTCCGCAGGGACAGCCAGGTGGCTCTGCTGATCTCAGTCCCTGGAGTGTCACAAGAACAGAGCTGCACCTCGTGTCCTTTCCGAGCCCACGTGCTTTCTTCCCATGGGGCTGAGGCTGGTCCTCGTCAGTGCACCGAGATTGTCCCTTCTCATGGCAGGGCCCTTTCCTATCACTACTGCTCGAGGACCACAGTGGCTTAAAAACTTGTAGCCTCGGAAGACCTGAAATCCAGGTGAGGGCAGGCGGGTTCCTCCAGGCCCCTCGGAGGAGCAAATACCCTCCTACAGGGACCTTCGTGGTGACACTGGGCCTGGAGGCTCCTTGGACGGTCCCCACCTCGGGATCCTTAACAGAGTCCCTCTGCAAAGCCCTCCTGCTCACCAGGCCAGGTGGCACACTGCTGTCATTCTGGCACTGTGGAGGCTGAGGCAGGAGGACTGCTGCAAGTTCGAGGCCAGCCTGGGCTGCATCGTGAGCTCAAGCTCAGCCTGCACTACATAGCAAGACCCTGTCTCAAAAAAACCGAAAAAAAGAAAAGAAAAGAAAAAGTCCCTGTGTCAGGTGAGGAACATGTCCATGGGCACAGGCCGGGTCACACTAGGTCCCCGCCCTGTGTCACTGGGTCCAGCGCCAGGGAGGGCCAGGGCCAGGGCATGTATTGCACCTCCAGCCCGCCAACCTCCTCCCCGCAAAAACACACGAAATGAACGGATAGAAAAATTAAAGTACTAAAAATGAAGGAGGGACTGCGGGTGTAGCTCAGGGCACAGCACTTGCCTAGCGTGTATGGGGTGCTGGTTCCACCCCCAGGATCACCAAAAAAAAGAAAAAAAAAAGGAAGATCTTTTCATTAGGCTTTAAAATACTTATTCTTACTGGATTTAAAAAATTGGATAGTATCACAATTTCATTAGTTTCTTCCTTTTGGGAAAAAGCCTACAATGCTACAAGGCACACGGTGAGCTGAGCCCGCCCTGCGCCTCAGTGGGTCTCCAGAGGCGCCGCTCGCCCTCCTGGGCTGCTGTGGTGGTCATTCCAGAAGAACTAGAAATTTTGAACAACGCCACATCAATTAAAGAAACTGAACTTGTTATTCAAACACTTTCTACAAAGAAAATATGTAAGAAAAACATCGGTTCTACATAGATTTCATAAAACATGAGAAAGGAATGTTTTTATTTTTTATTTTTATTATTATTTTTTTTTGTGATGCCGGGGATCGAACTCAGGCCCTTGTGCTTACAAGGCAAGCACTCTAATCACTGAGCTAAATTCCCAGCCCCTACACTTTAATTTTTTAAGCCTTCACTGTTTTTTAGACTACGGAAGAAATATTGTCATTTATAACAATTCAAACAATGCTACTCATAAACCTTACAGAATGAACATACACATATGTATATTCATAGAGAGTTTTAAATGGGACCATAATAAATCTATTATTCCTTAACTTGGATTTTTAAGTTTTTTTGGGGGGGTGCTGGGGATCAAAATCAGGGCCTTGTGCTTGCTAGGCAAGCGCTCTACCACTTGACCTAAATCTCCAACTCCTTTTAACAGTTTTTTGAAGAGTAGTTTTAGGTTTTCTGTAAGAGTTGAGAGGAAGTTAACCAGGGGTGGTGGCGCATGCCTGTAAGCCCAACACTTGGGAGGCTGAGGCAGGGGAATCTCTGTGAGTTTGAGGCCAGCCAGACTACACAGGTAGACCCTGTCTCCATAAATAAATAAATAAATACATACATAGAGATTAAGAGGAAGTCACAGAGGCTTCCCATATACCCTCTGTGCTCTTACAGACTTGGTTTCCCCCACTGTCATCATCCTCCATATTTATGGACATTAAAGCTGTTTCTAATATATTTTGCTGCAACAAATGCCATCTGTACCTTGATTTTCCTGGGTGCTAATATCCCTGCATGGTCTATCACTCAGTGTGGAGATCGTGGGCCCGCAGGATTCAACCTCGATTCTCGCCGCCTGCTCCAGAGACGCTGCGAGGCTCATGTTCCATCCACGGTGGGAGACACTCACTCTCCACCGGCTCAGTGCGGGATGGATGTTACCATCCTCATTATTTGTGTAAATTCTTCTTCTTTTCTTTGCCAGTCTGCTAGATGAAAAATGTTATCTCATTGTTGTTTCCAGGTGTTATCTGATTATAGATGAGGGCACACTTTCTTTTCATATCTTTATTGATCATTAGATTTCTTCTTGTGAAAATTCCTTATTTTTCTATTGGGTTATTTTTCTTTTTCATATTGATTTTTAGGAACACTTTGCATATTATAGATAATGACTCTCACTCTGTTATCTGTCTTTAGTGGCGCTTGCGGTATCTTTCACTAAGCCAACATGGGAACTCAGTGTTTAGTCTCCAGATCAATCTTTCCTGTTAGAGCTCCTGCCTCCGGGGTGGTGCGTAGATGATCCCTTCCCACCCAAATCGCAGAGGAGCTGTACATTTCACCCTGTGCTCCAGCTGCATCCGTCATGTTTTTATGCTTAAGATCACTGTGGGGTACACAGGATTATTTTTTAAAGAGAGAGGAAAACCTAGTAAGTTTTTTATTGGGTTGCAATGCAAGAAAAACTCCCAAGTCTGGCTGAAAACAAAGCAAAATGATTTTTTCCCTAAAGCCTGTGTGAGATTATCTGCAGTTAGGAGTGGCATCCGGTGTGAATGTGGACGGGCATGCGGCTTCCAGACGGCAGAGCTGGACGGCTTGAATGGGCAGTGTGTGAAATCCAGCATCCTGCCGGGACCCATCACCAGCGTGCCTTCATCAACAAAGATGTACGAAAATGCTCACGCCTTTATTTATACCATACGCACACTTTGCTGTATAAATAAAGATCTCTTTTTATTCATTCGTTTATTTTTGTGGTACTGGGGATGGAACCCAGGGGTGCTCTCCCACTTCCCCAGCCCTTTCTATTTTTTTTTTTTTTATTTTGAGGCCAGATCTCTCTAAATTATCCAGGCTTGTGATCCCATTGCTTCAGCCTCTGTAGTAGCTGGGATTACAGGTGTGGGCCGTCACCTCTGGCTAAATAAAAATCTTGTTCATCTTTATTTATACAGTATAATTCGCATGCAGTCATGGGCAGCATAACAATATCTCGGGCAACAAAGGTCTCCTGTAAAACCATCGCACAAGAGTGTGACGGACTTGAAGGGCAGAGTGCAGCCAGCAGTGAGCGCCTGCGTAGCGTGCATGAGGCCCTGGGTCCCATCCCTAGCAGCACACATGCTGCCACCCCAACACGGACTCGCAGGATGCCTATCTCCTGATGATGTGGTGGTACAACATGCTCCTTACACTTGCGGGGATTGACGTGAGTCCCTGCTGTGTGCTCTGTGAGTGTGTTACAGTTATGCGTGCCTGTGCACTGTGGGCCACTGCCAGGCCCGGTCCGTGGCGTGGCTCTGTGGCTCCTGGGCCTGTGGCACATGGCGCACCATGCAGGCAGTGTGGTGGGGCCATGCTGGGACCCAAGACAGAAAAGAAGGGTGCTGGGGTCCCAGTCCTCTTCCTGGGCCCGTCCCCACAGCAGGATGACACAATTACCTCCCCCCGGCCCTCACCTCCCAGAGGCCCCAGTGCCTCCCCGTATCCCAGCATGGCCAACCTGGGGGACAGGCCCGGCCCTTAGCATGTGGCCTTGGGGGTCACTTGAGACCCCAGCCACAGCATGTGGACATCGCATAGCCTCAGTGTGCAGTAAACAACATATTTCTCAGCACAGATCCCTGTCCATAAGCAATGTACCACTGTCAGCAAACTCACCCCCTGGGACACCACACACACATCTGTCAGGGCCACCAACCTTCTCCCCAAAGGCCTCTGAGACACAGAGACCCATGGGCGGCTCAGCCAGAACACCTGTTGCTGGGCTGTCCCTTAATCCTGCCACTCCATCCTGCGGGATGGGCAGGGGGAGCTATCCCGGGCCACTTGCCGGGCAGCAGGATGATGCTTCTCAGCACCAGCGGCTGGCCACCCCCTCCGTGGCTTCCTGGGGCATCCTGACCCGGGGCTGGGCTGCATCTTCTGCCAGGGAGGTTGGAGGGGAATGGCTGGCAGGAACCCAGGCCTGACCATGGGGTCAGTGTGCTCCCTCTCTTCCTCTCCCTCTCCTCCTCCCTCCCTCTCTCTCTCTCTCTCTCTCTCCAATGGTTCCTGTTCTGCTGGCTGGACCTTGGGATCTCAGCCTTCTCTTCGTGGTCATTATACTGGAGCAGAGGGAGCTGGAAGATGATGGTCAAAGCAGAGGCCATGGAGAAAATGAAACAGAGCATATTGGTCAGCGTACCATCACTGTGACAAAATACCTGTGGCTAAACAACTTCAAAAGAGTGAAGGTATACTCAGCTCATGGTCCCAGGGGTGTGGGCCAGTCACACACCAGACACCTGATTGTGTGGAAGGCTGTTAAGGAGAGGAGGAAGAAAGGTTCTAACACCCCGCCCAGGCCACACCCCCACTGACCTCACTTCTTCCCACTTGGCCCCATCCTCGAAGGTTCTCCATAGGCTGAGGGCCAAGCCTTCACCCAGGGGTCCTGGGGACAGTTGGGATCAACTTGTGGCACAGGGGCTCCTCCTGGGGGTGAAGCTTATCGTTGGGGGTATGACCAGAGGAGCAGAAAGGAAGCCAGCAGTTCCTGAGGGTCCACTGAGTACCTCCTGCCATGTTGTTCATGATTGGCTTTGTGGGAGCTGGAACATAGCAGCTGTTCAAAACAGAAGATTTTAAGAACAACGATCATCCTGACAAGAATGGTAGGCATAGGTCTCCACGGCAGGGACTGCCAGGATCTTCCCAAATCCCTTCTTCCTCTTCCTGTAGCACATTAGCTCAACATGGCTTCCCAGGGGAAGATTATCTTCCCTGCCTCCTTTGCAGCTAGATCTGGTCACATGACTGCTCTGGCCAGTGAGAGACATGGGTGTGTTGGCTTTTAGGAATCATCCCTAAGAGATGGCTGATGTGCACTTTTGCCCTTCCAATTTATTCCTTCCTTCCTGCTCCCTGGAATGTAGACACAATGGTGGGATAGTAGCAGTCATCTTAGATTGTGAGGTGATGCTTCAGGGGGAGCCACAAGCTAGAAAACTCTTGGTTTCTGATACCGGGAGTGACAAAGCATTGCTGGATCACACATCTCTGAATTTTCAGGTGACAGATGGATAGACTTCTATCTTGCATGTGTGGTGGAATCTAGTCCTTGAAATATGGGACTAGTATTCTTATTTGATGAATGAAAGATACTGAGGTTCAGAGAGGGAAGGGAAGTTGTCCCTGGGTCTCACAGCACAGCAAGATCTCTAAGTCAAGGTTGTCTACCATCAAGACTTTCTGCTCCATCATCTGCTCACCCACCTGTGTGTCAGGGCATGCAGGTGTCCCCAGGAATTGATCCACCCCACCCTGGCCTCACTCTTTAGCCCAATAGGTGTCTGAGCCTATAAAAACAGCTGGTCTATTTACTCTATTGCTACATGAAAAACCACTCCAGGCTGGGTGTGATGGTGTACATTTCTAATCTCAGTATTCCAGGAGGCTGAGGCAGGAGGATCACAAATGCGACCCCAGGCCAGGCAATTTAGCTAGACCTTGTCTCAAAATAAAAAATGAAAAGGACTGGGGATGTAGCTCAGTGCACAGACCCTGGGTTCAATCCTCAGGACAAAAAAAAAAAAAAAAAAAAAAAGCTACTCCGGAGTTGCCCATTGCCTCAGGGAGCCGCAAGCCAGGGCTGTGCCTGGCTTCAGGCCCTGGAGTGTGAACGATGTCCTAGGAGTCGGCCAAGAGGATAAGGGCCAAAGATTCCAGGCAGCCTCGGGTGGGACTCTCCCTGGGGGCACCTGGGCCGGGAACCCGCCCTCGAACTTGTCAATCACCTGCCAGGAAGGCTGTGATTGGTTGGCCAGGGGGCGGGCTGCTGCGTGAGCCCCGAGTCTCTCTCCTGTCCCTGGGTCTCTGCACATGCTCTTCTTTAGAGTGGTTTTTTCTTCTGCAAGATTGTAACTCACTTTCCTCTTTAAACTTTTTCTCCATCTGGAGCTTATCTGACTGTGCAAGTGTGTCCAATTTTATTTTCTTCCAGGTGGTGCCAGCCCATGCACCCCTCTCCCTCAGACCTGAAATACTGTGTTTGTCATGTCACACTGTCCTCCAGACTGGGCTGTAATTCTGGACGCTCCCTTCTTTCCCATCGTCTGTTCCTCCACCAGAGCCACACCGATTTGGTTACAGCGGTTGCCGCGTGTGCTCTTATTTCAAGTAAGGCAAAGAATAAATTAAAAAACAAAACACGCAATTTTCTTTCTAGTTTTCTGCAGTTATTCTCGGGCATTTATTCTGTCACATTATCTTTGATTTCATTTTATTCTTTCTTTTTTTTATTTTTTATTTTTACCAAGAACATGTATTGGTACATTTTATTCATTTTTTAAAATCCCCTTTGGTATCCCAAATTTATCCTGAAAGCAAGACAGCCGACGTTTCTAAAGTATGGTCTCTCCCCATCCACGCATGCGGTGTGGCTTGTGCGTTTCCAGAGCTGGTTTTAAGATTTTCCAGATTACGTCCCATTCACTTTCTCTACTTTTACTCCATCTGCTTCGTTTCCATTACAACAGACAAGGTTGCCGGAGGAAAATCCCACCAGTTTCTTCTGCCTCAAGCACTGTGTGCCCACCCACAGGGACCCGCCTGCGTGGGACTCCGCCTGGTTTACCTGCAAGGCGTGCTGGGTGTGTTCCCAAGTGTGTCCCAGCGCCCTGCCCTGCCCTGCCCGCTGGGGACAGGACCCAGGGCTTCGGGTGGGCCTGGCAAGTGCCCGGCACTGAGCTGCCCCCAGCCCAAAACATACCCTCCCTCCCTCCTTCCTTCTTCAAGCCACACCCCGTGTCAGTGCACAAATCTCTTTGGTTTATGTGTGAGGTTTTCTCATATCCCCCGGAGAGGAATAGGTGGGTCATGTGGCCTTTTGAGGATGGGGTGGGTGCTGGGGAGGGAATCCAGGACCTTCACAAAGAGCTACATCCCTAGCCCCACCCTTTTTCGGGGGGGGGCACTGGGGATCCCTAGCCCCTTTTTTATTTTCTCTTTTGAGAAAGAGTCTTGCCAAGTTGTCCAGCCTGGACTCGAATTTGTGATTCTTCTGCCTCAGCCTCCCAGAGTGCTGGGATTCCAGGCATGCGACACCAAGCCTGGTTTCATGAGGCATTTGTATCTTAATCTTTCTAGATACATCAAGACGACTTTTCAAAATGCTTCTATCAATTTACATTCCTGTCAGTAGCACAGGAGAAATCTGGTTTCCTTACATATTAGCCAGCCCCTGAAACGTTCCCCAACTTCTTCCTAGCCAATTTCTGCTCCTCTACATTTTTATTTATTGTTTTGGGTGCTGGGGACCAAACTCAGAGCCTTGCACTTGCTAGGCAAGTACTCTACTGCTGAGCTAAATCCCCAGCCCTTCCATTTTTATTGTTTAATCCAAAAAGTTATCTAGGGTTTGATCTCTAGCACTAGAAAAAAGGGTTACTTTAGTTTTTAATTTTAACATTTTACACTATGTGTACTTACCACTCATCTATCTATCCATCTGTCTGTGCAACTTTAAAAGTAATCAAAAGCGCACGAGGAAGTTGGCCATATACCTGTCTCCATCCACCACGCCAGGCCTGCGGGGCTGTCAGCCAGCGCAAACAGCCTCTCTCTGCTGTCCAGAAGGATCTGTCTCTGTTCTGCTTCCCACCCTCCCATCCATACACTAACTGATCAATTGATTGATTTTTCGGTACTGGGGAATGATCCAGGGTCTTCACACTAAGCTACACCTCCAGCCCTTCTGTGTTTTTCTGTTTTGACACAGGGTCTCACCAAATTACCCAGGCTGGGCCTGAACTTGCAACCCTCCTGTCTCAGCCTACAAAGCAGCTAGGATTATGGGTGTGGGCCACCACACCCAACTAAGAGCTACTCTTCTCTTTTTCTCTTCTTTCCTTCCTTCCCTTTTTTGTTTTGTTTTGTTTTTTTGACAGCAGCACGACAGTCCATCTGTAGACCAACATCTTTTGCTTCCAATTTGCCAGAGCGGTCGAGGCTGCAGCGAATTTCCCTGTAAAGTGCGTAGATGCGAGAGCACGTCTGTCAGATAAAGCCCTGCACACGGAGTGCTGGCTCTAGGGAAAGTGTGTCATATGGGGATGTAATACTTATAGCATGTTCCACATTTGGTGATGGTGATGGGTAGAAATTGGTATTGCTAATAGTTTTGTAACTTATTAATCTACTTGCAGTACTGGCGAGCAAACCTGCAGGCCCACAGGTGCTAAACAAGTGTTCTACACCTGGGCGGCATCCTCAGCCCTCTTTTTATTTTTTGAGACAGGGTCTAAATTGCCCAGGCTGGCCTAAACTTGCAATCCTCCTGCCTCAGCCTCCCAAAGCAGCAGCATACCTGGCTGTTACTTACTTCTCTGTGGTGCTAGGGATCAAGCCCAGGGCCTCTCACATGCCAGGCAAGTGCTCTACCACAAGTTACCTCCCAGCCCCCGTCACGTATTTTTTTTTAACGGCTTCTTGTGGTGTACGTGATGGACCATAAAGGTAACCTAAATGTACCCTTCGATGTGTTCTCATCAATTCATGGGGGTCTGCCCACCACTGTCATCTCTTTCACCTCATTTCCTTCCACCCCAAATATGTGAGTGTTTTAGATTTCCATTTCTCTGAGTGAGCTTGAGCCCATTTCTGTTCATTTAGGAGCTATTTCTGTTTTCTTTCTGAAGTTTTCTGTCCACATCTCCGCCGTCCATCATGGATTTGTAGGTGCTCTTCACACAGCGCATGGTGTCCCAGGTCCCAGGTGTGTGTGAACATCTCCCCTTCTGCAAGCAGCCTGTAGCTCCAGTTCTCAGCGGCCAGCATTTGACTCCATCTTCCACGGCTCACACAGGCCTGGCAGCCGAGCCCAGGGCCCTGCCTGTGTGGCCTTCTGGCCCTCAGAATCTTATCAGCCTCTGTGAGGCCTCTTGATCTCAGCCCACCAGTCCCTGGACTCCCACCCCTGAGCGTAGCTCCCACAGCTGTACACGGGCCTGTACAAGCAGCCCAGAACATGATTTAAAAGCACTGACTGGGACTGGGGATTTAGCTCAGTGATAGAGTGCTTGCCTAGCAAGCGCAAGGCCCTGAACTCAATCACCAGCACCAAAAAATAAATAAGTGCATGAGTTCACTGAGTAATTACTAAGTGGCTTATGCACATGGAGGGAGAGAGATACAGGAAGTCCCAATACTGGAAAGAAGGCCAGCACCAACCGAGCCCAGAACCCAGCACCTCTCTGAACGATGTCTGTCCATGATGTGGACTCTGGAGCAGGTGGGCGGGAACCGTGGCACGGAGGTCAGTTCGTGGCTATGTGGGATAAATGTCTAAATGAAATTTCAAGAGAAGTAGGGCATGAGGGTCTGCCATGAAACTTCCTGCCTCGTGCAGTTGGCGACGCTTGGTCACGGCACCCTGGGCCTCTGGGCTGCCAGGGAGCAGAGGCCAGGTTACAAGACTCTTAAAATACTTGGCATGATGGAAAAATACAGTGAATGTTTACATTAAAAAATGTCATTACAGTAAAAGACACACTTCCATTAATTCCCCTCAAAATCCTCCCCCTTGCTCTGTGAACACTTATCCCGTGTTCTTGCCACTTTCTGCGGCAGCTCTGGCCTCCTCTTTCGTGAGGGTCTTTAGTGCGCTGTCCTGGCTGCCTCCCTGTCCTGAATGACTTTGGGGAGGAGCCAGAAATTGCAGGTGCCAGAGCCAGTGAATAAGGTGGACAAGGACACAGCGTCATGTTTTTATGAGCCTGCCTTTCCATTGGGAGGCACTCAGCAGCATTCATCCTATTTTGGTCACATTTCATAAAGACACCCAAGAAAGGACTCCAGAGCTGCTGCTGAAAGCAGCAAGGAGGCCTGGTGCAGTGGCACACGCCTGTTATCTCAGCACAGGCGAGGGAGGCTGAGGCAGGAGGATTTCTGTGAGTTGAAGGCCAGCCTGAATTGCATAGCGAGACCCTGTCTCAAACAAAACAAAACAAAACAATGGCAAGGAGGACAAGTATGTTTGAAGCGAAAGTGTTTCTTGAAGATTAACAGCAGTGTGCCTTTTACTGTAATAAAGTGGAAACACCCCCGTGTTTTTTGGTCAATCCTGGCTCACACACAATCCCCACTCAGTCTGGAGGGTGCAGCGAGGCTCCCGAGCGAAGCGACTTTCCTCAGGCCACGCAGGAAGGGACACGCGGGGTGGAGGAGGGGGTCGGGTCGACCCCTGTCGCACAGGGTGGTCCCGAGCCGCCTGCGCAGGGGCAGCCCGGCCTGGTCCCTCTCAGCGGGCGCGGCCTTTCTGCTCCAGATCCTGTCCGAGCCCAGCGGCAATTAATCACCGCTCCGGGCGCCTCTGGCATAATTATCTCTTATTCTGAGCGAAGTGTCACCCTGCAGAGCGCGCGGGACGTGGGGGGCCGCCGCGGCCGGGACAGGCGGGTGGCCCAGCAGAGCGAGCGAGGCGGGCGCGGGGCGCTGAGGTCCAGCTGCGGGGCGCAGCCACAGGCGCCCCGGGACGCCGGCACCCCGCCGCGGCGCAGTGCGGGGCAGGCGGGCCGCCGCAGCGAGCAGGGCCCACCGCGGCGCGGGCCGGTAGAGCGGGGCGGCAGACAAAGAGGCGGCTGAGCCGCGACCTCTGGCAGCCGGGCCCAGTCTACAACTTCCTGCCCGTCCGTCCTTTCCACAAACGCGGATGGGGCACCTCCGTGTGCCAGCCTGGCGCTGGGCACCTGCCAGGGACACAGCCAGGTCCCTGCCCGCGGGGCCCCCGCCCGTGCGGGCTGTCGCCGGGCCCCGCGGCCGCCAGGGGGCGCTCTGCGCCTGCGCTTGGGTCTCGGGCCGGGGTCGCGGGGCCGCGGCGGGACCCGGGCGGGGCGGGGGGCGGGGGCCGGGGGCCGGGGGCGGGGCCGGCGCCGCAGGGTGTGTGACTTTGGGTTTGACCTGCCTGGAGATGAGCTAATCCCGCCGTATAATAGACTCCGGCAGATAGGAAAATGGCTGCGGCGCTATCTGCGTCGCCATGGGGACCATCGCGCGCGCACGGGTGGGGCGCGACTGGAAAAATACAGCCTTTGTCGGGGACGCGTGTCACTCACGGCGGTGCTCGGCGGCGGGGCCGGCTCTGCAGCCCCAGCCCCGGAGCACGGCGGAGAGGCCCCGGGCCGGGGCCCCTGGTCGTCTCCCAGCCCCTCGGGCCGCCCCACTTGGCTTCTTCCCCGCACTCGCCCGCCGCAGCGCTCCCGGCACGCGGCGCAGCCCGCCCAGCCTCGCCGGCGTGGGTCACACCGCACGCACCGATTATCGCGTTCCCAAGCCGCGGGATCCACAACCGCAGCTCACCGTGCGCCTGGCCACCCCTGGGCAAAAGCCGCCCGAGGACGCGTCCCCCTGCGGGCTCGCGCACACCCCCACGACACGCGCGGCACTCGCCCAAGCAGCCGGGCACGCACACGCACGCACCGCTCCCGAGCCTGCAGCCCGCGATGCGCACACGGTAGAGGGCGACCTGCGCCTGCCACACACCCCCTCGGCTGTGCTCTCCGGAACTGTACCTCCAGCGGGGACGTCGACGGACCCGGCGTGCGCACCCGCCACCCTGGGCGTGCACACCCACTTCTCACGCCCCGAGCGTCCAGCCAACCCCGCGCCCACGTGCGGCACCTGCGTGCACGCCCGGCACTCCGCGCCGATGCCTGCCACGCGTGTGCACGCGGGCGCTTCGGGCAGCACACTTGCTCGGCACAGTTGCACACCCGCCTCGTGGTTTGCTCCGTGTCCACACCCGTGTGTCCCTCCACGAAAGCTGGGCACGGGGGCGCACGCTCGGCGGCCCGGCGCCCCCCGCGGACGCTATCTCCCTGCCCATCAGCGCACGAATCTGCGCCGGTAAATGCTGCTTTCCAGGGCGGCCGCATTTGTTGTGCGCGCTCTGAAAGGGCTCCGATAATCTGGAAGGCAGAGATAAGGAACACCATTTATTCCGCGGCACTTTGGAAACAATTCCCAGCCCGGTACAACCCCATTCTCGGGCAGCCTCCGGGAGCCGGGCAGATAACGATTGGCTATTCATTATCTTCGCCGGGAACAAAGATTAGCCGGCCGAGATGAAAAATTACCCCGGACAGCGGCGCGGCCCCGCGCGGACCCCGCCTGCCGCCGCCCGCGCCCCACGCCCCGCCCGCGTGGACCCCGCGTGGCCCGCACGCTGCCCTCCGCGCCGCGCCCGCCCAGCCGCGCTCCTTTGTGTCCCCGCTTCTTCTGGGCCCTCTCAGCGCTCGCTCCCCGCAGGACTCCAGCCTCTCCAGGCTCTCTCTCCTCTTTCCATCTCTCCGCTCAGTCTGCTTTATGCTTTTATCTCTTGGTCCTTGTCTTTTCTCTGGCAAACAGTTTCTCTGCCCTAATTCCCATCTCTCCGGCCTCCCTGCCACTTGTTAGATATTTATTCGTCCTCAATCCCTGGCCTGCCGGTGCCTCTGTTCCTCTCGGTACCTCCAGCTTTTCACAAATCTGTCCTTAGGGCTCCCTGTCTCCCTGGGCCTCTCTGCTCCGGGTGTCCAGGTCTGCCGTCCACCCCCTGCCCGCACTCCCATGTACCCAGGCCTCTTGTCGCCTGCCCTCTGCAGGCCGGCACCTGGCTGAGGTCCAGCCCCCGGGAGGCTCCAGGGGCTCTGCCCAGCCAGCCCAGCCCTCAGGGCCATGGTAAGTGGGGTCCCGTACCCCCTCCCCGAGAACCAAGCAGAAGCAGAACTAGAAAAGGCCCGGGACACCCAGGTCCTGGGGTGCAGAGGGGCCACCTGGCCCGTGCCTCTCCCCAGTGGGGGTGGGGGCTTGGAGCGAGTGGTCCCAGAGAGCTACCGCATTAGAGCAGTTACTCTGCCTGGCGCTGGCAACAGCAGATAAGCCTATCAGCTCATCTCCCCTCCCAGACAGAGGGAGAGGCCCAGCAAGCGGCACCCTGGAGCTGCACCAGCGGCGCCCTGCTAGTTAGGGAAGGTGCAGGGGCTGGTGATTCCAGCGGGTGCACACACCACGTGACCCCCCCCCCATGAACCAGACACAGCGCAGCCCTGGGGAGGAAAACACAGTTCTGAGGTATGGGACTGCACGGTGCCCACACCCCAGTCACAGGGACACAAGCACACTGGGCCCCTTCCCACCATCGGTGTAAAGTTATACAAGGGCACCTATGTTGTGAGAGTCAGGTGTGGTGGCACATGCCAATAATCCCAGCTACTAGGCAAGAGGATTGGAAGTTTGAGGTCACCTCGGGCAACTTAGCAAGACCCTGTTATAAACAAACAAACAAACAAACAAACAAGGGCAAGAGATGGAGTTCCCTGGGTTCAATCCCCAACGTCATACACACATGCAAACAGAAAGACGAACACACACACACACACACAGGAGAATGTATACCCAGATACACAAACACCCCGATACTCATCAGTTAATAAGCAGAATTCTACACAGGTATCCACACTGCGACACATCACACACACAGCAGTTCAGAGACACACAGACAAACCAGGCACACGCTATTAAAGGCACACACACAGACACCAAACATGCACGGACCCACACACTGTTACAGACACACACAGGGACACACACTAGCTCACAGATGCACACCTGGAATACCCACTGCTGAGTGTGCATTTCCTGGAGGTGAGGCTCCCATGGATACCCAGCCCCCAGACACCTCAAGTTCACAAGAAACACGGAGGTGCTAACTCGTTCCATTCTGCAAACACTTCTGTGTGCACACAGATCACACAGGCGCTGGGACACAGACGCTGAGCCACATGCACGGAGCACACACGCAAGGCACTGTCAGGAGACCCACCGGCAGCGAGTGCCACAATGATGCGGGACAGACTGGTTCTCCCCCCAGAGGCATACCTGGGCACCGGGCGCACATTTCCAGACCTTCGGGGCAAAGCACTTTCTCTCTGGGCCCAAGGCCATGGTCATATGCCCGACAACTGGCAGGGGTCGGAGGGCTGGAGGGTTGGATTCCTCGCTGGGATTCCTCGGTGGGACCCCACACCCAATCCTCGCCTTGCTTTCTAAGGAGTTTCTCACCCTCACCGAGTGACTGGGCCAGGGACACACCAGAAACTCCACACCCTCCTGAGCTGGGAGTTAGGGTGGGAGTGGGGCAGGAAGAAGGGTGCTCCGCACTCAGCCAAGCCAGCCTGGCAGTGAGGGCTTGCGTGTGTGCTCATGTGTCCCACCCAGGTCTCCTGTCCCGGCTGCACACACACCTATATCTGCATGCACCAATACATGTGCACTGCTGTGTGCATATTCCTGCCAGCGGGCATGTGTGTGTGTGTGTGTGTGTGTATGTGTGTCCACGGCTGGAGCTGGTCCCCCGGGACAGCCCCAGAACAGACTGACATGGCAGGCTTTCTGAGCTTGCATCCCGGAGGGCAGGGGTACCCCAGAGGACTCAAGTGGCCCGGACTGGGGATGAGCAAGGTGAATGTGTTCCAGTGCCTGGTGGAGCTCGGCACCCAGCCCAGCAGTCGGGGCGAAGAGCCCGGTCACCCTCCTGCCCCCCTGCAGCGCCTCTCCCCCAGTGATGTCGAAATAAAAAGCAGCCGCGCTGCAGCCGGTGAGAGGGAGAGGCTGCCGGCAAGCACGCGAAGGAAGTGGCGGCGGGGGCTGCTGCTCTAGTCCCTATTGCTTGGCTGCCATCACCCCCACCCCAGCTGACCCTGTCACCCACCAGGCTGACAAAGCGGCCCACTGTGCACCATGTGGCTGCTCGCTGTGCTGCCTGGGCCCTGCTGCTGAGCCCCGCCACTGCCACCAGCCGCTGCAGGAGCCCTGCACAGCCCCCAGCTCCCGGCCAGCACTCCCGGTAAGTCCCCTCCAGCCTGCCCTCCGGTCCATCCTGGGACCTGGCTCAGCTGCTGAGCTCCACAATGGGTGGCCATTGGCCCCTTGGTGCTACCTTTGGGGTTCCGCGTGGTCTTGCCAGCTGCGAGAACCCCTGGCCTTGCCTGGGGCGGGGGGGGGGATCCGGGCACCTGGGCACTGCAGGCCACCTTGGGCCTCCGGCCTCCCCATTCCTTCCGGCCCTGGGCCTCGGGACTCAGCTTCTCAGGGCTGGCTGGGTGATCCCCCCTCCTGGGTCCAACTGGAGCCTTTGTCTCACGCCCCCGCCCAGGCCAGCCGAGCCTGTGCGCCCGAGCCGGGCTGAGCGGGTTGCACCTGCCGGCTGTCCCGTGCACCGGCTTTGGGAGGCTTAACCCGTCTCGATCCCGCCTGCCTTGCCCCGCGGCCTTTCATCCCTAACGGCTGGGGTGCAGGTGGGGGAACGGGCTGGGTCTGGAGGGTTCCCCCCTTCCCAAAGCCAGAGTCAGAATCCATATAGTGGGATTTCAGTAAGAACAGGGCAGCCATGGGGAGGTGTGGTGGCAAGCGTACACGGCATTTGGATCTGGCTGGACTCTGGGCTTTTAGGACCACTCAGTGGTGGCCAAGCTTGAACTAGAGTTTGCCTCAGCCTCGAGAGGAAAGTTACGGTGTATGGCGGACCCCGGGTGTGGCAGCCAGTCCTTTACCAGAAAACAAGGAAAGAAATTCGTTTGTTCTGGAAAAAGCCATGTCTCCCAGGGTCGGGAACATCTAGCCTTGAGGTCACGTCTACGCAGGTGCCCCATACTGGGATTCGTTTATGGGCAGACAGAATTTGAGAACCAAGCAGGGCCAGGGCACGGCCCCAGCTCTGGGGCTCTGGAGAGCGTTTCCCAGCCCAGCTGACAAACTGCAAATCAACTGCATCTAACGAAAGGGACTTAGCAGTTATGCTTGGGGCACCAGGCGCAGCAAGCACCCCGAGCTTAAGGTGGAGGAGGGAGAAAGGCGGGTGGTCTGTGGGTCTTCACAGCCCAGTGGCCATCCCACTCGGCAGTGGAGCTAGAACCGGCTTAGGAGATGGAGTCCTAAGTGGCGCCAGGCCCGGGGTGCTGAGACACCCAGAACACTGACCCAGGATCCCAGCAGGAGGGCCGGGAATAGAGAGCTTTCTGATTTGAGGGGCTGGAAGTGAACCCCAGACAGCAGAGGGGCAGTTAAGAGTGGCAGTGGGGGTGGATCTGAAAGTACTGGTCTACGTGTCCCAGTGACTCCCAGTGTCCCTGACGACCGCTGGGCTGGGAGGCTGTGCATTGGGAATGAAGTACCCCTGCAGAAGGCTGTCCCTGAGCAGGCTCCCTCAAGCCTCCACCTGCCGCAGGCCAATTAGCTGCTCGAGGGAGAAGGCGAGAAGAATTAGGTTTCAAAGAGAGGGCAAACTCGGGGTCCCAGAGGGGCTGAGAGGGTGAGCGAACTTTAAACAAAGGGCTCGCGGCACGGAGCAGGGCGGCTGGGCCCTGGCTTGGCGGCAGCGGCAGCTTTGCACTAGCCGGGCAGCGCCCCAGAAGCTGGGTCTGGATCCCAGACAGAAGCCTCGGCCATATCGCTGCATGGTGTAACAGGGATCCTGGGGTGACTTGCAAAGGGCCTTAGAAAATTCAGCTTGGTGGCTGACCTTCCTTCCTTTGTCAGAGAACTCTTCTTTCCCTGTGAGGAAACTGACAGCTTCTTAGTGTAATCAAAGGCCTGCATTTCCAGCCATGCTCCGAACGAAGCAAAAATTGAAAAAGGGACTGTGCCACTCTGGAGGTGTCCTATACCCCTAGTCCCAGCTCAGGAACCAGAATAAATCTGCTGCTATCTGACGGGAATGGCACCCGACGCGACCCAGCCCATCCCGGGGACTGCGCCGTCCCTTCCCCGGTCCGCTTAGGGGTGAGGTGGCACGACCCACCTGCTGGTCTGGTGGCGAGGCCCTGCCTGTCCTGCCTGGCTCTCGCACACAATCACAGAGCAGAACCCCTTCATCGGGCAGCTCAGAGCCCTGCTACCTGATGCTGCGGTTTTCTCTCCCAAGGCGGGTTCATTCCTGCCGGAGAAAGCGGCAGTCCCGCCTCCGACGCAGGAGCGCCAACCTCGGTGGCAGCTGGGCCACTGCTGCTGGCTTGCAGTTTCTAGGAAGGCAACTCCGGGGGCCTCAGAGGACTTGGCAGAATTCCCTTCCCTGTTTTCCTCTCCAGCCCGAGTGTGGGCAGGCAGACTGCTGCGGGTCTCCGGAGGCCCCAGCTCAAGCGCTCCTTAACTGCCCAGCAGCTAAGCCCTGTGCGCAGCGATTTTCCGACCCGCCAAGCGGGGTAATTAAATCCCCGCCTGCACTCGCTCTGCCCAGGCTAGAGAGAGCTGGGGCGGACGCTGGGACGGGGAGCTCAGCTGGGCAGGCCGCCTCCACCGCAGCGGACCGAGAGGCTGCCACCAAGGGCTGAGGCCGAACTGGTGGCGCTGACACTGCAGCCATCAGGCCCCCCCACCCCGGAACGGCGGATCTTTGGAACGCGCGTATGGGAGAAAGCGGCGAATTACCTGCTTGCCTTGACGAGGGCCTCCGCCGCCGCCTGCCTGCAGCCACTGCTGGTCACGGCTGGGTGGGGACCTTTTGATCAGTCCCCGCGGCCACTGCCCGCGGTTGGTCCGGCCTCTGGCACAGAGATTCCATGGAATAGCTTGTCGGATACGGGGTGGGGGTCCCGGGACTGCGGGTTCCAGAGACGCCCCGTGGGTTCCAAGCTCCGTGGTGGGCGTTGGTGAAGAATCGCGAGCTATGGGTAGGGAGAAGTGGAGAAAGAAGTCCCGAGAGGGCTGGACGCGGGTCCCCGACACTCACCTGCGGGCGGCGTTTCCCGCCAGGCCCGGGAACGCAAGGCCGGGGGTCCGCAGAGCGCGGACTCGCGCCCTCGCCCCCGCCTCTACCTGCCCCAGACGGGACAGACAGGCAGACGCCGGCCGCAGAGGCAGGAGGAGTCCGGCCGAGCCCCGATCCGGCCTGAGAGGGTGGCAGGGGCGCCGCGGAGCTGAACCCGGCGGCCGGGCGCCCCAGAGCCGAGGGGACCCGGCTCTCCTCCCGCCTCGGATTATTAAAAAGTTCATTTCCTGGAGAATCGAGTGACGTCAGGGGCCCGGCGTCGCGGTGGCGGGGCCGCCGGCCGGAGAAGCCGCCTCCGGTTACCCAATTACCGACCGTCAATGGTGCCCCTCCCCCCGGATGGCCGGGACCCCCGCCCCCACCCACCGAGGAGCCCGGGGGCGCCTACTGGGGCGCGCACTCCAGGACGGCGGCGCCCCTATAGCCCGCACCTGTCGGGCCTCTCCAAATATCTGAGGCCGAATCCCCTCCCTGGTCTCGGGTCCCCTGGGCCTGGGTCCCCCCCGCAGGAGCTGCGGGAGGGCACAGGAAGAATCGCGCACCCCGCCTGCATTCCGAGCTGGCTGTCGGGATGGGGCGCGGAGAAAGCAGCTCCAGGGAACCTGGGGACCCTGCGGTGGGACCCCCGCCTTCCGCTCCCCGGGGCCGCCTCGGGGACCCCTGGAGAGAAACGCCCGCGCCTGCCCGGGGCGCCTCTCCGGCCGGCGCCGGCGCCAGGCCCGGTCTCACCGCCTCGCCCCGGGCAGTGCGGCCGGGGGTCTGCGAGGCCACGCCCGAGGGGACGCCCCCTCCCGGCCACCTCCCCCGGCCACCTCCTCTCGCCCCGCCCAGAGCAGCCCCGGCGGCCCGGGGACCCAGGCCCAGGTACCCTCTCAGGCGCCCGCCCCCTCCAGCGCCCCCGACCGGGGACGAGGTCCGAGGCGGTGGCAGCTCCGGGCTGCGCGCGTCGCTGGGAAGTGGTGGGGCCGGGGTCCCGGGAAAGGCCCCGAGTGCGCGGCCCGGGCCCCGGTAGAGAGGGCCCCGGGTAGAGAGGGCTCCGGAGAGGGCTCTGTCGCGGGGGACCCCGAGGTCGCAGGGGCCGTGCGCGGGGCGAGGGTCCGGGGACGGGGGTGTGGGCCATGGGGCCGCCGCCAGGGCGCGGGGAGGGGGCGCCCGCGGCCGGCCGAGTCCCGCGGCGGAGTTGCGGGCGCAGCCAATAAGGGGCGGAGGCTGGGCGGCGCGCGGCGCTGATTGGCTGGCGCCGGCTTCTTAGGCGTGCGCGGCCCCCGCTTCATGTCTGTGCAGGAGTCGGCAGCTGGCGCCAGCGCGGCCGGACGATGCCGAGCGGCCGGAGCCGGGCGGGCCCGAGGCCGAGGCGCGCGCCGTCCCCCGCCCCTGCCCCGTGAACCGCAGCCTCCGCACGTGCCGTCCGGGCCGCAGCCGCGCCGCCCTCTCTGCCCGTGCCTCCTCGCCTGCGCGGCGCTCCGTGCGTAAGTTGGGGGGGGTGTGAGCCCCGAGGGGGGACGGCGCCCCTGGCTAGGGGTCCCGGGGCGGGCGCCGAGGGAGGGGTCCCGGCTGCGCGGCTCGAAGTGAGCCCGGCGCTGGGCCGCGGGTGAGTGTCTTGGGGCCGAGGTCCGTGTTGCGCCCGCTCCAAGCGTGGGTGTGGACGCGTCGCCGCGATCGCGCGCCCCGTGGGTGTCCGGGCTCCAACTTTGAGACCGAGTTCGTGTTTGTGCACTCGAGGGCGGGGGTGCAGCCGGCCCGGGGCCGGCCGCGCGCGTTTGCGGGATCCCCGCTTGTGTCCCCGTGTGTACGGGTATGCGGCTCCGGGGCCGCGGATCCTCACGCGAGTGTGCGTGGCCGGGTCCCCTCCCCCGCCTTCCTTTCGTTTTGAGCCGTGTGCTTTCCTCCCACCCGGGACTGGTCCTCGGCAGCGCCGCAGGGGTCGGCCTTTGGGGGTGTCCGCGGCTGGCCGCACCCCTCACTTCCCTTCGTGTCACCCAGGGTCGCCACCGTCCCCATCCAGACCCGAGTGACTACCACGGGGGGCCATGGAGGTGGCGCCCGAGCAGCCGCGCTGGATGGCGCACCCCGCGGTGCTGAACGCGCAGCACCCCGACTCCCACCACCCGGGCCTGGCGCACAACTACATGGAACCGGCGCAGCTGCTGCCCCCCGATGAGGTGGACGTCTTCTTCAACCACCTGGACTCGCAGGGCAACCCCTACTACGCCAACCCAGCCCACGCGCGGGCGCGCGTCTCCTACAGCCCCGCGCACGGTGAGCGCGCCCCGGGCCGGCGGGAGGGAGGAGGCCGCCTGCTTCCCGGATGTGGGAGCCGCAGAGCGGGCGGGGAAAGGTGGGGGCCGCGGTCCTGCGGAGGTCGCTGCCTTTCCAGCTGGCCATTTGAGGGTCCCCTGGAGGCCCTGTGTCATGGGTCTCCTCTGGCCACTGTCTTAGGTTCTAATCGGGACAGAGCTTCCCGATTAGGACCAATCGGGGTGGCATGTTTCCAGTTCTCTTTGCGGAGGGGGGTGCTGCTGCTTTTTTCCTGAGTTTTGACCCTCCCCCCCTCCCCCGTCTCCCCCGCCCGCAGCCCGCCTGACCGGAGGGCAGATGTGCCGGCCACACTTGTTGCACAGCCCTGGCCTGCCCTGGCTGGACGGGGGCAAAGCTGCCCTCTCCGCTGCCGCGCACCACCACAACCCGTGGACCGTGAGCCCTTTCTCCAAGACTCCGCTGCACCCCTCTGCTGCTGGGGGCCCGGGAGGGCCACTCTCTGTGTACCCTGGGGCTGCAGGCGGGAGTGGAGGAGGTAGTGCTAGCTCGGTAGCCTCCCTCACCCCCTCAGCGGCCCACTCTGGCTCTCATCTGTTCGGCTTCCCACCCACACCACCCAAAGAAGTGTCACCAGACCCCAGCACGACCGGGGCTGCCTCCCCTGCCTCGTCTTCTGCTGGGGGTAGTGCGGCCCGGGGGGAGGACAAGGACGGTGTCAAGTACCAGGTGTCACTGACCGAGAGCATGAAGCTGGAAGGTGGCAGTCCCCTGCGCCCAGGCCTGGCCTCCATGGGCACTCAGCCTGCCACCCACCACCCCATCCCCACCTACCCCTCCTACGTGCCCGCTGCTGCCCATGACTATGGCAGCGGACTCTTCCACCCTGGGGGCTTCCTGGGTGGCCCAGCCTCCAGCTTCACCCCAAAGCAGCGCAGCAAGGCCCGCTCCTGCTCAGGTAAAGGCAGCAGGGGGACCTGGTGTTGGAAGTAGGGGCTGTGAGTGCCTTTGTGGGAGCAGCTGTGATTTGCGAGAGGGCTCGTTGTCAGCCCCCTATCTAGGGACGGATGATGTTTGAGGCCTCTGAATAGGGGAGAAGGGACCCCAAAACCTTTGGACTTTTAAGAGTTCCGGGTAGTCCCAAAGTTCAGCTCTCCATTCCTTCTCTGCGGCCCCTGAACAGAGCAGGGCTCGCCCCTTCCCCTTCCTGAAACTCAGCGCACACTCAGCAGCCCCATGACCTGTGTGTGTGGGAATGCAGGCTGGAGGTGAGGGTGGCCTTGTGTGCCTGTGCAGACGTGTGTCCGCCAGCGTGTCCGCGCGCTGCGGGTCCTGCGGAGCTCACAGGCCCTGAAGGAACCTGGTTCTCCAGCGCAATCAGTCCCATCTTAGAATTTCAGCGGCTCCTGATCTCCTTGGGAGATTTTCCCCAGAGCGAAATTCCCAGGACCTGTGTCTCCCTCCAGCCCCAGCATGTCCCCCACTGCCTCTCCCTGAGGGGCTGGGTGAGGGGGTGAAAGCGGGTGCCCGCACCCCTGGGCCAGCAGCAGCCGGACCAAGCTGGGTTTGTCCAGGAATCTGGCCGCAGGGGAATCACCCATGGCCAGCGCGGGGGCCTGCTGTGGGCGCCTCCTGCCTGACTCCTTTGAGCCAGGGAGGGGGAAGGAAGGTTTTAAAACTTTTCTTCCTGAGTGCGGGACTCTCTTTTCGGGCTGGGGTAGATGGGCGATTTATTGAAACCAAACCAGGGAGACCTGGGTGACCGTTCGATAAGGTAGCTCCCCTCCTGGCCTCTAGCCCGCCGCTGCCCCGGCCTGGGTGCCCCAGCCTGGGCCCGTGGATCAGCTAGCTTGCCTTTCTCAGCTCTTTCTCTCCCAAGTTTGTTTTGCGTTTTATTTGAATTCCAGATGGCCCTTTAACAACAACAACGAAAATCTAAAAAACAAAAAACAAGGCCGTTTCGTCCAAAGTGAAAGAATTTATTTTACTTTAAAGAACAACTCTGACCGAATCTAGGACTGAATTCCAGAGTTTCAGGGGAAGGGGAGAAAGGCGAAGTTTCCTTTCTGGATAGAGAGTAGGGAGACCGAGTTAGGGCTGAAGGCAGAGAATTTGGAACAGACTCTAGGAGGTGGTGGCACTTGGGGACACAGGAGATGGGACACAGGAGGGGGAACAGAAAGGGGACCTCCCAGACCCTGGGTCACAGGGCCGCCCACTATTCCCCTCTCCTTAGCACTCCTTCTGAGAATCCCTCGGGCCCTCACCGCCCCTCCTTCCTCCTTTCCCACCCCTCAGCGGGATTTGGAGCAGGGATTTGGCCTTCAAAGGCGCTCTGGACCCTCTTCCATGGAGACCTCCTGCGTCCCTCTTCCTGCCCGGCTGGGACTCAGAGTCACCCGGTCGCAGGCTGGGTCGGACCTTAGCCTCTCGCCGGCCCGCCCTTGCTCCCTCTCCCTCTCCCTCCAGGAGCAGCCTCAGTCAGTCTCTCCCTGTCCCCCTGCAGAAGGCCGAGAGTGTGTCAACTGCGGGGCCACAGCTACCCCTCTCTGGCGGCGGGACGGCACCGGCCACTACCTGTGCAACGCCTGTGGCCTCTACCACAAGATGAACGGGCAGAACCGGCCGCTCATCAAGCCCAAGCGGAGGCTGGTAGGAGCGGGCACCCTGGGCTGGCGGAGCACAAGTGGCCCTGGGGACGGGCACAAGCGTAGGTTTGGGGGGAACACAACCTGGGCGAGAGCTGGAGTTAATTATGGAGAAAAAAACAAGCCAGCCCAAAACAAAACAAGCACACCCTGAAACCTCTCCACCTGAACTCTTTTATCATTAAAATCTTTTGGGGGTCAGTTGGGGTCGCCCTCCTTCCAGGCCAGATTCTTTCCTGCCAGACTTCCTGCCCCACAGCCCACCAGGTACCCTCATGCCATCTTGCCCCGGGGATCCCCAGAGTCCCGGGCCACCCTCCTCCTCTGGCCTCTGCCTCACTCTTTTTAAAAATAGGGCCCTGAAGTCCCGTCGGTCCCACCCCTCACCCCGCCAGTCTGGGCAGCCCTCCTAGTCTCCCCAACTTGCAGTCTCCTCCTGCTTATTTAAATAAAACACACTCACACCAGCCACCAAAAAAACCTGCCCTTTATTATTTTTCCATGGAGTCACCTATACTGTGTATTTTCATTTGAGTGATTTTTTTAAAAAAATGCCCTTTCGGATCTCCTGCCGGAGTTTCCTATCCGGACATCTGCGGCCTGGAGATAAGGAAACTTCATGTATCTGTTTCCGGACTGCTTGGGTTTTCAGAGCGGCTCCTCGGCTCAGTCCTGCCTCTCGCTGGGCTGTTTTGAAATTTTTAATACCCTCTGCTCTGCAAATAATGCGTAAAATGCTAAGAATAATAAATATATTTTTTCAGGGCGAAGTGATTTACGAGGCTCAAATCGTTCCCGCTTTGGGGGCCCTTTTTTTCTGGCCTGGAGCGAGGGCAGGGTGAGGGCCGGCGGGCAGGGCAGGGTAGGGGTGGAGGACCGCTGTTGGCCCCTGAGTCAGAATTCCAGCTTCAGGCTGCTTACTCACCAAGTCCCTCCCTGCCCCCACGCCACAGTCTGTCCGTCCCCTCTGTGACCACCCTGGGGCCCAGCCTCTCGGGGGACCCCAGCCCCGGCTCTGGGCAGTCTTGGGGGACGCATGCTCTTTCTGTTTGTGTGGTGCCGGCACTGGCGGAACTGCGAGAGGGTAAAGGTTCCGTCGCGCCTGGGCGCTTCTGCTCCTTCGCCCCAACCGGACCCTCCCTCCAGACCCCACCTCGGCCTGGCATTTCCTGAGGTCAGATGGCTGAGGTTTGGGGAGCAGGGCTGAAGGAGGGAGACGTCCCAGATCTACGCGGGCCAGCCGGCGTGGTGGCCTGTAGCCGCATGTGACCGTGGGTCACTAGGACTGTGGCCAGTGCAGTCGCGGGACTGACGTGTTAATTTCAGCAAATGTAGCACAGTTGAATTTCAGCAGCCCCGTGTGGCGAGCACTCGCTGTCCCGGAGGCCGCTCCGCCTCTAACCAGGCCCCGCCCTGGCCCTTGGCTCCCCATCCTGGGTGTTGAGGAGGTGCTGCCACAAGACCGCATCGGCTCCAGACCGAGACTTGAGGGGGCAGAGCCACTGGGAGCCTCAGTTTCCTCACTTACAGAGTTAGATTGCTCTGTTGTCGGGTGAGGCAGCTAATTTTCCTTCCTAGCTTTTAGGGCCCCGTTGCTTCTGAGATCAGATTTCCAAGAGCTCTTTCTTCTAAACTCCTGCGACTCTGGTCTCATTCTCAAATTCTAAAATGCCACCGTTCTGTGATGCCCCACTAAATGGCTGGCTAGAGGGAGGTCGAGGTGGGGCGTGGGAGCCCAGCTGCTGATGCACCTTCCCCTTCCCTCCGCTGCCAGTCTGCAGCCAGGAGAGCAGGCACCTGCTGTGCGAATTGTCAGACGACAACCACCACCTTATGGCGCCGCAACGCCAACGGGGACCCGGTCTGCAATGCTTGTGGCCTCTACTACAAGCTGCACAATGTGAGTCTTCCCGCCCCTCCCTGGGGACCTCTGGTCTTTGTGCTGCTGGGCAGAGGCCCCGGCCACAACACCCAGCTTGGCTTGGCTGGGGCAGCTGTGGCCGCCCACCCGCAGGGCAAACCTGGAGTCCCAGAAGGGCTTCCTGTAAGAGGGGGTGCTGCCGGCTGGTGGGCCTGGGAAGTCGACACAAGCTGGGGGCAGGGGAGAACTTGGGGTGTCTGCATGGGGGGCTGTGATGGCATTTGTGAGCAGGAGCCAGGATGCTTGAAACTACTTTCCTGAAATGGTGACAGTCTGGGTTTAGGGGGGCTTGGGTGGGTGGCATTGGAGGCTGGGCAGACAGCACAGCTCTTGGCATCCAGAGCCCCCAGCCCGGCCTCCTTTGTCTCTCGGGGAAGCAGAGAGCCTGGAGTCCACCTCCTGAAGGCTCTCTGCTTGCCCCCAGGTTAACAGGCCCTTGACCATGAAGAAAGAAGGCATTCAGACTCGGAACCGGAAGATGTCCAACAAGTCCAAGAAAAGCAAGAAAGGGGCTGAGTGCTTTGAGGAGCTGTCCAAATGCATGCAGGAGAAGTCGTCCCCCTTCAGTGCAGCCGCCCTGGCTGGACACATGGCCCCCGTGGGCCACCTCCCGCCCTTCAGCCATTCGGGACACATCCTACCCACGCCGACACCCATCCATCCCTCCTCCAGCCTCTCCTTTGGCCACCCCCACCCATCCAGCATGGTGACTGCCATGGGCTAGGGACAGAGTCCTGCTGCACGGACAGATAGATGTCCAGGAGGGGAACACTCCCGGGACGGGTGGACGAGGCCCTGCGCAGCCACCCTTCCTCGGAAACTGATACCACTCCTGCCAGCCCTGTCGGAGCCCAGAGCCATCACCTCCTCCACGGCTCCTCAGCACAGCAGCAACAGCAGCAACAGCAGCCGCCTGCAGGCCTTTACTGTGAATATTCTAAACCTGGCCAGAGGCTGGCCCCATCCCCTGCCCAGGTGGGGGCCCTTCATGGATGATTGTCTACAGAGCAAACAGGACAACTTCATGGCGAGAAGAGGAGGGGTCAGGGGAAAGACAGATACAACCATTTTTTTGAAGGAAAAAGAAGTAGGCAAAGATAATTTATTTTGCTCTTGTTTCTAACAGGAACTCGGACACTGGGAGGTCTGGGCTGTCCCACGTTGTCTGGGCTCTTCCTTTAGGCCCATCACCATGTGACCAGTCCGCTTGCAGGGCTCTGGGGGGCAGGTCTGCGGGGATGTTCTCCGCACTCCTCCAGCTTCCCTCTCTGAAACCACTCAGCTCCAGGCTGGGCCGAGCCAAGGCCAGAGAGGCCGGCGGCTGGCTGGGGCCGGCGAGCCGAGCCCTGCGCCCTGGTGGCCAGGCCCTGGAGGGCAGAGACAATCGCGGGCGGTCCTGCGCAGATTCCCAGGCCAGGGCTGGGTCACAGGAAGGAAACAACATTTTCTTGAAAGGGGAAACGTCTCCCAGATCGCTCCCTGGGCTTTGAGGCCAAAGCTGGTGTGACCTGTGTGCCCCTCATGGGCCCAAGCCACAGCCTGGATTCTCTGCCAGGTGGACCCCTGTAAATACATCCTTTTCTGCTCCCCCCTTGACCCCTCCCCCCCCCGGTCTGAGACAAATAAGAAAATATTCAAAACAAAACGAAACTGTATAAACTTCACTGGTTGATGAGTTTGTTATTTTTATTTTTAAACTCTTCCCGGGTCCAGTCAATTGTACGTTGCCACAGAAGCTCTACTATGGGAAAGAATAAATCCAATAAACTAAGGTTGGCGCTTTGCGATTCTTTTTGGGAAAGTTCTTGGATCCCACAGCCCTAGCAGGAGAGCTGGGGATCTGAGAGAGGGGAGCTTGGCTGCTCTTGGTTTCCGGGGCCCGGTGGGCTGGTTGGCAGCGGCAGAATTAGGGGTCAGTGCCTGCACAGAGGGAGTGTCCCATTCCTGCTGGGGCCCCAGGCTTCTGTTCTGCTGTGGCTGTCTGGATCCTTCCAAGGTACAGCTGTACATAAACGTGTCCTGAGCTTAGTTTCTGCACGCTGTGGTGGTGGGGTGCAGTGGCCGGCAAGGAGTCCCCCAGGAAGACGATTGTGCTGATTTAGTTGACCAAGTGCAATAGGGGCCACCGATCGCTGCTGGAAGCACCACAGCCGGAAGTAACTTATTTTGTACTAGTATCTGCATAAGAAAAAGAATCAGCAGTATTTTCTGTTTTTATGTTTTATTTGGCTTGTTTTATTTTTGATTAGTGGACTAAGTTATTGTTAATTATGTACAACATTTATATATGGTCTGTAAAAATTGTATGCTAGCCTTCTATTCCTTTAAAGTGAATACTGTTAAGAATAATAAAATACTTTTTGTGAACACTCTGGCCTGTCTTGCGGGTCCCCAGGGCACTGCGTCGCGGGTGTGGATCAGCCACACGGTCCGTCCTCTGGCAGGCTGAGGGAAAGGGCTCCTGGCTCGCAGTCTGATCCGGCTTCTGACATCCTCATACTCTTTCCCTGAATTGCTTCCATTTGGGTTTCCTTTGATGCCGAGCTGGCGTTCTGGTAGCTGTGTGTCTTCCAGCCTTTGGTTGTTTTAGAGAGCTCAGCAAGTTCCTTACAGAATCCAAGGACTAACCCAAGTCCTTGCCCTTGTTCGCTTCCCCACAGGTGTCAGTGTGCTCTGGTTTCTGGTCACGCCAACTCCTGTTTATTGACAAATCCGATCAACATCTTTGATCACTGATGTCATTGACTGCAGTCATTTTTGATCAATGATGTTGGTCATCACTGACAGCCACTGTGTCTGATGTCCTGATCAATGACATATCTGATCGGCAGAGCCTGCCACCAGGCATCTCGTGGCTAACAATCCATCACCAACAGGCAGTCGCCAGCATTTCACCAACACCTCTGCTCGGTAATCGCCTGGTCACTGAGGTCTGCAGACTGGTCACCAGTGTCTCTTCTCACCAGTGGCTCCCATCGCTAGTGTGCCGGTCACCAATGCAGCCTGTTACTAACATCCTGTGTCAACAGCATTATCACTGATGTCACTGATTGATCTTTCTTTTCTTCTTCTTTTTTTTTTTTTTTAAGATGGGGCTTCTCACTGTGTGCCCAGGCTGGCCTCAAACACCTGGGTTTAAGTGGTCATCCTGACTCAGCCTCCCAAGTGGCTGGGACTATATGTGTGTGCCACTGGACTAGATGATCAATGTTTTTGTCGTTTTGTGGCACTAGGGATTGAACCCAGGGCCTTCACGTTGAGCTACATCCTCAGGCTTTTTAATGTTTTTTAAAAATACTGACATAGGTCTCGCTAATTTGCTAAGTTGCCTAGGCTGGGCTTGAACGTGTGATCCTCTTGCCTCAGATCGATGTTTTTTCTGATGATCTGATCACTCACACGTGATCTCCAGCATCTCCGATCACACTATTTCTCATCGCCAATGTCTCTTTAACAATGTCCTCAGCCACTTATCTCTGACACCAGTATCTCTAACCAATAATGTCCCTGATCACAGAAGCCTCTCCCCATTAAACTGGCTATCAAGGTGGTCATCAGGGAATCCTGGTCACCAATATCTGGGTTTCTCTCCTCCAATCGCCGACATCTCTAAGGCCCAACATCAGTGATCAGTGAATCTTCCTCAGAGTTTCTGGTGGCCAATGTCCGTCTCCTCCAAAGTCCCTTATCCCCTGATCACCACCTTCCTGCTCACCCATCACCAGTTAGTCATTGGCATCACCAGTTACGAATGATGGCTATTCCATAATCACCAGTGCCTCCAGTCCCCAGTCGGTGACCTGCGGTTCCCCCTGCTCCACATCCCCAGTCTCTGGCCCACGACTCCACGTCCCCAGTCATCAGATCTGATCGCCAAGGTCTCCTTTGCGCTTGGTCATTCAGGACTAGAGCACCAAATGCTGTCACCAGCAGCGCTCCGGGTCACTCGCATCCCTGACAGGCAATTGACGCCACATCCAATCCACACGGTTCTGATCACCAGGCCCTCCGAGCGCTGCCTCCGAAGGTCAGGATGTGACCTCGACTCTCCACAGGATGATGTCCCTGGGGTCCCTGATGATTAGGATCAGCTCTGATGCCCAGCTGGTTGGCCCGGGAGGTTTAATGCTTCCCCGTGCTGGCCAGCCTCGCCCCGAGCAGGGGAGGCCAAGGCCCAGATGTGGCGCCACCACCCTGTCTGTGCTGCTCTGTGGGACCGACACCGATCCCACAGCAGCCAGCCTGGTGCTAAGCCGGGTGGGCCCTGGGGACTCACTGGGTGCACGGAGGCCCCAGGTCCCATAGGATGCCCCCCAGCTCCCTGCACACCCCCGCTGGCTCCCGACCACAGTCCCTGTCTTGGGTCATGACCGTGAGACTGTATGTCTGGTCACACATTCAAACATGCATGTTGAACAATTCTTACATACCATACACTTTTCTAGGTGTTAAGGCCACATCTGTGAGTAAAGCAAGCAAGAATTAAGCACAGTAAAGATTCTACCTGGCCCCTAGCATGCTTGCCAGATGTGCAGTCCAGAGCGCCAAGCCAGAGCCAGGAGTCCAGTGCGTAGAGACTAGAGCCTACAGCCTGGAACCTACATACCAGAAATGGGGAAACTTGACCCCAAAATACAGAGCCTGGACCCTCAAAGCCAGAATTCAGAGCCTGGAGCTCAGGACCCAGAACTTAGCCAGAACTCTGAGATGTGGCCCAGAGCCCGGACCTCAGAATCTAGATCCTAGTAGTGCACAGAGCCCGCGGCCTTGAATGTGGGAGCCCAAATCCACAACCTGGAGCCCAGAACCCATAACCCAGGGCAGAGGATGTGGAACCCAGGATGCAGAGCCTGTGTCCTGGACCCTAGAAGCCTGTGGCCAGAACCCGGGATGTGGCTGGGAACCTACAGGCTGGAATCTAGAGCCCCAAACTCAGAATGCCGCCGGCAAAGGGGCCCCCTGCTTCCTCAGAGCCCCCTGGCTTATTCCCCCTCCTCCTGCCAGCCCAGGTTAGGGAGCACGGTGCTGGGCGCAGAGACCGCAGCCACAGGAAAGAAACACACGTGCAGGTTCCCTCTCCAGCCAGAGCGGCTCCCAAGCACGGAGACTGTGAGTGGTCACCCTGTCCCCTTCTCCCCCACTTGCTCGGCGAGGTGCTTCCCTCCGGTCTGCTGAACAGATTTGTTTGCTTACCCTACACCTCCCAACCTTGCTTGTTCCAGACATTTAGGAGGTGAACAACACACACGAAGCCCCTCACCCTGGGGACGGGCTCTTGGCCTGGGGGCCAGAGTTGGGGGAGGCTGGGGTGTTTAGCTGGGAGGGGTGAAGACCCAGGTTCCAGTGCCAGCAAGTCTCTTAGGAGCCACAGAACCCAGGCTCAGGGGCTGCAGTCCCCACTGCTGCCCTCTCCGTGCCCCGAGCTCTGGGAGTCCTTGCTCCGGGTTCTGTGGACACAAAGCCCCGGGCAGGGCTGGACACGCAGCTGGGAGCTGCCAGTTCCCACCTCGGGGCAGGCGAGGGCCGGCTTCACGGTTCCCCGGGCCCTGGCGCCAGGAGGCTGGGGTGGGGTCGGCTTTGTTCCTCTGTTGGCACCCAGGTGGGGCTGTGGCCCTTCCTCCCTTCTGTGTGCTGGGACACTCCCAGGCCTGGCTTCTCACTCCCATTTTCCATAGGACGAAAGCAAATCGCCCCTGGAATTCTTAGGGACCCGCTCGGTCCTGCTCTGGCCCCTCCGGCCTCCTGGTGACCCGCCCCAAGAACAGGGCAGGATCAGACTTCTGGATGGGTCCCGGGGCCCAGACATGGCCCCTGCCCCAGGGAACATGTCGGGAGGAATACCGGTCATCCAACTGCCTGACCCCTGACCAGGCACAAACTCACCTGAGGCAGGACAGAGGACAAACAAGGCAGGCGCAGTCCCCAAGGTGGGCGGTCCTCAACCAGTTTATGAGATAGATAATTCCATTCCAATGCCATGGGCCTGTTTGGGTTTTTTTTAAAGGCAAAATGATAAAATGCTTCCAAACTTTATTCAGAAAAAAAGAAACAGGCAAGCCCAGTAGAATGGATCAGAAAATGAGGGAAAATAAAGTGACAAGTGTGTATGTGTGTATGAAATGCTTTCCAATATAAAACAAGATTCTATTACCACAGCCATTCAAACCTGGGGCTCCTACTGTTAGGATAAACAGATCAATGAGGAGCCCGAAACAGATCCTATTATTTACAAGATAATGAATTACGCAGGCGGGATCTTGAGTCAGTGCAGGGGTAGGGGGCTGTTCAATCAAGGGATGTTGGAAGAGCTCCTGGGTGAATACTCACCCCCTCCGAGGTCCTATCTGGCTAAGATACAAGTTTTTTGGGGGCTGTGTGTTGTTTTATAAAACGTGAACAAGTTGTAAATGCTTCAAATTAGGAGATTCAGCCAGGTGTGGTGGTGTACACTTACAATCCCAGCACACGGGAGGCTGAGGCAGGAAGAGTTCCAGGCCAGCCTGGGCTATATAGTGAGACCACATCTCAAAAAAAACAAGAGAGAGTCACACAAAAATACATGGAGGCTCTTTCTGTGTCCTTCCTCTCACATTCGAGGTACCAGTTTCCCAGAAATCTCACCCTCCTGTCGCCACCAGGCCCATCATTCCTGTCTTGGGGACACGTGTTTGAGCCCTGACAGTGCCACACACATCGTGTAACAGGCTTGAGATTTATTAAAAGTTGTCTTTTCACTTGTTTGCAGGGCCTGGGCTGGAACCCAGACCTGGAATGCGGCGATCCCTGCACTGTGCCCCCACCCCAAACCACAGAAAGATTTGATCTGGAGCCCAAGCCCTGCCTCCTCCCCGGCTGGCTGGTCCAGTCTGGTTTCCCCACAGACAAACTGTCAGAGGGACAGTGGGAGCGCAGTGGTTGTGTTTAGCCTGTCTAGGAACCAAAGGGGAAAACAGAAAAGCTGTTGAACAAAAAGGTGGGCCAGCTTTGGCAGCAAAGGGGACGGCCAGATAATGGGTTGGTACCTTAGAAATCAGCTCTGAGATAACAATTCCAGGTCCAAGACTTGAATGTTGCATGGTGATCTCAACGCTTTGTCTTTTTGAGGCAGGGTCTTACTACGTAGTCCAGGCTGGCCTTCAACACACAAGCATGGGCTTGAACTCACAGGGGTCCTCCTGCCTCAGCCTCCCGCGTGCTGGGATTACAGGTGTGCACCATCACACCTGGCTGCTTTCTGCGAGCAACTCTGCTGCCAGAGATTTCCAGGACAGCATGATTGACAGGACGGAGAGATGGCACACACTCTACATGCCCAATAAAAGGGGTGGTGAGAGTCCCAAGAGGATGAACAGATAAACCAGAGGCGGTCCGTCAGTACCATGGAACATCAGCCGGCTTACGACAGAGGGAAATTCTGATGAGAGCGGCCTGTAGATGAAACTTCAAAAAACTGTGCAAGAAACAAGCCACAGGACAAGTGCCTCAGGGTCCCACTTACTTCACTCCCCAGGGCAGCGGGATTCATCAGAGGGACGGAAGGTGGCACAGTGGGGCCGGGGCCCGGCCAGACAAGGATGCGGGCTTCGTGTTTCACGGGGAGAGTTTCGGTTTGGGAAGATGGAGGAGCCCTGGAGGTGGATCCTGTTGATGATTGCATAATGCTGTGAATGTGCCGGATGCCGCCGGCCATGCCATTAGAGCAGTCGTTACAACATTCAAGTGGAAAGAATTTTCACCGGCATCCACGACGATATCTATGCGATAGACGGTTTTCTCCTTCTTTCTCCCATTTTCTAAATGTTCCATAATGTGATTTAATAACTTTAATGGTGAAATTAATATTCTAAAATAATTATAGCAGAATGCGAGACAGTTTTCTAAACTATGCAAAGATTCAGAATAAGAAATGCGAGGCAGAATAAAAGGACCCCCACCTTCAAAAAGAGAAACACACACAGTAGGATACAGAGCTCACCTCTGACATGTGTCCATGAGCAGCCAGCAAGCATCCCGACAGGCATCTGACCCCAGGAGGGACCAAGTCGCACCTCTCGCCTTAGCGGTCATGTGCGGAGAGGTGGGCCCCGCACGTTTCCTTCACTGGTGGAGATGACAAAGAATCCCAGGCTAGCTCTGGCCCAGAAGCACCGGAATATGTGAGAAGCAGGAGGTTGTAGAGCAATATATAAAACATGGCTGTCTAAAGCCAGGCGTCGTGGCGTACATCTGTCATCTCACCACTTCAGAGGCTGAGGCAGGAAGGTTGCTGTGAGTTCCAGGCCAGCCTGGGCTATGGAGTGAGACCTGGTCTCAAAAACCAAAAATGAATTCTCTCTATACATCATTAAATGTATGTTTATGGTTTTATGTGTCAGCTTACATTTCTAATTTTAAAAATAAAAGTATAAAATATTCATGTTGACCTGGGAGTGTGGCTCAGTGGTAGAGTTATTGTCTAGCCTGTGTGAAGCCCTAGGTTTCATTCCCAGCACTACAAAACAAAACAAAGCAAAACAAAACAAGGGCTGGGCACGGTGGTGCACACCTGTGATCCCAGCACTCAGGGGGCCGAGGCGGGAGGGTTGCCACAAGTTCGAGACCAGCCTGGGCTACGTAGTAAGACCCTGTCTCAAAAAACCAAGTCAAACCAAACCAACAAACAAAAAACACCTGAAAAGAGAGGAAGCTATGAGGCTAATGAATGATGGCTATTATTTCTGCAGAGTGTGATATAAACTAGGGTTTGGTTTGGTTTGGTTTTGTTGGAACTAAGTTTGAACTCAGGGTCTTCCAGCAGAGCTACACCCCCAGCTCTTTCTTTTTTTTTTGATACATGATCTCTCTCTGTTGCTGCATTGCCCAGGCCAGACTGGAACTTGAGCTCCTCCTGCCTCAGTTTCCTAGATTGCTGGGATTACAGGCGTGTGCCATCGCATCTGGCTCGTGCCGATACTTTGGATAGTAGAGAATCATAACCCAAAAAATCTGGTTCTTGTGTACCACCTTGTTCCTGGCTGCTCTCTCTGGCTTGTTTCCTCCTTCAGCTCTCCTGGAGAAATTCTCTTCAGTCTGCAAAACCCCGATCCAGGTAAGCCTTAGATAAACCTCATCTGAGCTCCCCCTTGCCAAGGTGAAGACGCAGTGGCAGGACAGGTGGACCTGGCTGTGCCATGCTGCGCAGCCTGGAGCAAGTGTCTTAGCCTCTCTGAATCCTGAGGCCGGTCAGGAAAGCAAGGCCACAGCTTACAGAGGTGCCGGGCACTAAGCCGCCTGCTCTCTCTCCTCCCAGAGTCCCACGATGCCACCCACAGGGGAACCACCCGTATGCACCAGGCATTTATTCTTTTGTGGTCTCCAAAGCCAAGTGTGGCTCAGCCAGGTCCCCGTGGGTCCCCAAGGCCGGAAGTGCTGAGCAGGGCCAGGTCCACATGTGGGCCAGTGGGGCACAGACGCAGCCTCAGCCTGTGTGTCTGTGGACGCAGAGACCCTGTCCCAAAATAAAAAATAGAAAAGGGTCAGGGATGTGGCTCAGAGGGGATTCAACCCCCAGGCCTGCAGAAGTCAGTAATAAAGTTCAGTAAATGAGTAACAACAATAGAGCAATGATACCAGTCTGCTGTAATAAAATCGCCAGCATCAGGGCTCTTGCTTTGAGGCTGTGATTAAACAAAATGCTTAATCACAAATGTTCAGATCTCGCACTGAGATCCGCTCCATTGAGACAGGAGGGTGGACAGCTGTGTTGCTGAGTGGCCAGTACAGGCTGGGTGTACAGTGTGGGTCACCAACAGAGGGCCGACTCGTGCCCAGGCAGGATGGGGGATGGTGATGTCACTGAGCTACGCGGAATGAGGGATGCTTGGGAGTTATGAATTGTTTATTCCTGGAATTTTCCTTTCCATATTTTCAGACCTTGTTTGACCTCAGGGAACTAAAATCTTGGAAAGTAAAACCTTAGATATTGTGTTATGCTGGTAGCTGTTTTTCTACTGCTTATCTTTCTTGCACACCATCACGATCATGGTGTTCGTTCACTCTGTTTTTTGGGGGGAGTTCACTCGGATTGTAGAAAGTTCTGGCCCATTCATTTTCAGGGCAGTGTACTAGTCCACAGTGTAAAGATAACACCATTTGTTTGCTCATATCTCCCTCCTGCTTACTGCTATAAACAGGTCAGCTGTGCCCTGTGTGACAGTTCGTGACACAAGAGTCTTTACATCCTTGTATCTATCAGATAAGGCCAAACTTAGGAGGTTGAGGTGGGAGGACTGCAAATTTGAGGCCAGTATGGACAGTTTAGAGACCTGGTTTCAAAAAAAAATTTTTTTTTTTCTGAGACAGGGTCTTGCTATGTAGTTCAGGCTGGACTTGAACCCACTCTGTAATCCAGGCTGGCCTTGAATTTGAGGTGATCCTCCTGCCTCCGAGAGCTGTGATTACAGAGTTGTGCCACCACACCTGGCTCAAAATTTAAAAGAATAAAAAAGCTGTGGATGTAGCTCGGTGGTAGGGAGCCCATAGGTTCATTCTCCAGTACTTAAAAAAAGAAAAAAGATAAGGCCGAAGAATCTCCACGCTGATTGTTGCAATTTGTACCCTACCATCAGAGTATAAGAATTGCTCTGTTTCTTCTCCAACACTCCGTAATGGCAGACTTTTACTCTTGCCCTTTGGAGAGGATGAAACCGAATACTAATACTGTGAGGGCTTCGTCTAGGATGTGAAAATGATCTTGTTCTCCTCCTTCTCCAGTGCTCCCCATCCTGGGCAGGGTCCAGGTGCTCAGCTTCCTGGCACGGGGTCCCTCATTCCCAGGCACAGGAGATGCACCCCAGGACTGTGGGCGTCCCCTCTGCTGGGAACGTCACCTGCGTGTTTTCAGTGTTGCTCTGGGGGTAGCCACACCTTTGGGATGTCTGAAGCACGATGTGATGGCACTGTGCTTGTAAACGAATCCTCTCAGGGTTGGGAGCAGAGCTCTCGACCTCCCTGCTACAGACTTTAAGGCCAGGTGGCCATGTGCGGACACTGTCCTGGGCACCTGGGTTGTTCGGCCACACCCCTGCTTCTAACCCAAGGGGCCACGACAGTTCACTCCCTTCCAGGCCTGACATATCTGGCGTCCCCTGGGGAGGAAGCGTCCCCACTGAGAACCGCTGGCATGGAAGGAGTTTCCTCAGCCTGCACCAGGACAGAGGGGACGTCTCACAGCCACCCACCTTGCTCCCTGATGGGTCACAGCACTGTCTGACAGTGGCCCTCTCCTCCTGTGACACTGGCCTTGCTGTGACCACTCTCACACGTTGCTCAGGACTGGCCCCGACCAGCCTCCCAGAAACCCAAAGCTGTCCCTTCTCCTGACATTGGGCACAGCTAAATCCTGTGGGGTGGGGGTTCCATGTGTCCGGCACAGGGTGACAGCTGAATCCAGCCCTCTGCCCAGCTCAGGGGAGATCTAAAGTCTGAACTGTCGGGGGAGCTTCCTCAGTGGACCCAGCACGACCCCGATGTGTGCCAGGCTCAGCGAGCAGATGTAGGGTGCTGTAGGGCCAGGGTGAAGGGCGCGAGGCAGTCACACCTGACCAGTGGTGGCCAGCAGGACCACAGCTCTGAAGACACCCAGCAGGGCTGCATGGCCTGTGTGTCTGGGGGGTGGCTGTGTGCAGGTGTGTGCTGGTGTATGCACACAGAGGTGTGGTGCTGGGCACACGTGTGCCATGTAGAGGGCAGCCTGACCACCGAGCCCGCACTCTGCTTGCTTCCTCATGCACCAGCCCACTCCCTGACGTGCGTCAGGCCTTTGTGCAGCATCCACCTCTTGGAGCCCCCCCAGGTCTCACCTCTACCAGGGGAGGCTCCGATGAGTGTGATCAGTGGCACAGAGATCACACACTTGGCATGGAGCACATCTGTGGTTAGGGGCTCCAGAAGTGCATGGGATGGGTGAGTGGATGGGTGAGTGAGTGGGTGGGTGAGTGGATGGGTGGGTGGGTGGACGGGTGGGTGGATGGGTGAGTGGGTGGATGGGTGGATG